>JANIPN010624720.1:0-11611 GCA_027478595.1 Erythroxylum anguifugum
ATACGTACAAAGCAAGGTTGGTGGCGAAAGGTTACAGACAAAAATAAGGAGTTGATTTTGATGAAACTTTTTCGCTAGTAGCAATGCTTAAATTCATAAGGATTTTATTGGCTATAAAAGCATACCATGATTATGAAATTTGGCAAATGGATGTCAAAACAACATTTCTCAATGGGAACTTGCAAGAGGATGTGTATATGACACAACCTGAAGGTTTTGAATCCAATGAATTTCTTGATCAAGTATGCAAGTTGCAAAGATCCATTTATGGACTTAAGCAAGTGTCCGAAGTTGGAATATCTTTTTTGATGAAACAATCAAAGAGTTTGATTTTATCATAAATGTGAATGAATCTTGTGTTTATAAGAAGGTAAGTAGGAGTGCAGTCATTTTCTTAGTGCTTTGTTTGGATAATACATTGCTTATTGGAAATGATATTTCAATACTCCAGACTGTTAAGATATGGTTATCCAAGAACTTTTCCATGAAAGATATGGGAGAAGTAGCTTATATACTAGGTATAAAGATCTATCGAGATAAATTAAAAAGCTTGATTGGATTATCTCATTCCACGTACATAGATAAAGTGCTAAAGAGGTTTAGTATGGAGAATTCCAAGAGAGGATTCTTACCTATATCGCATGAGATTTCTCTCTCATAAAGTATGTGTCCACAGATACAAAAGGAGAGAGATAAAATGGATTGTATTCCATATGCCTCGACAATTTGATCAATCATGTATGCGATGTTATGTACTAGACCAGATGTTGCTTATGCCTTGAACATAACAAGCAGATATCAAGCTAATCCTAGTGAGGGTTATTGAATGACTGTGGAAAAACATCTTGAAGTACTTAAGAAGGACTAAAGATATTTTTCTGGTCTATGGAGGAGTTGAGTTGAGAGTTCAGGGTCATTCAGATGCTAGTTTCTAATCTGATCAAGATGATAGTAGATCATAATCAGGGTATATTTTTACTCTTTATGGTGGTGCGGTTAGTTGGAGGAGTTCCAAACAACCAACCATTGCAGATTCAACGATCGAAGCAGAGTACATTTCAGCGTCAGAGGCGACAAAGGAAGCAATTTGGATCAAGAAGTTTATCACCGAACTTGGAGTGATTCCTAGCATTGTTGAGCCCATAGTATTGTATTGTGACAACATCGGTGCTATTGCGCAAGCAAAGGAACCCAAGTCTCATCAACGGTCCAAACATATACTCAGGAAGTTTCACTTGATCAGGGAGATAATGGAGCAGAAGGACATAAAATTGGAGCGAGTTCCCACTGAAGAGAATCTAGCTTATCCTCTTATTAAGCCATTGTCTCAAAAGAAACATGATCATCGTATGGACAGATATGGTGTTAGATTTATAGGGGATTGACTTTAGTGCAAGTGAGAGATTATTAGTTTATGCCCTTGCAGCTAATTAATTGGATGCAAATTAATGTATGACATTATTTTGAATTAATGGAAAGGCTTTATTTATCTTTATGTATTAATTTAATTAATATTTTATGTTTTAATACTAAGATAAAATCCTTGGAATAATTACTGTATAATTGAAATTATGATGAGATCATAATTATGAGATTCAATTCACACTTAAGTATTATTCCTAAATGTTCTTAATTATAGTTTCATCAAGACTGGATATTGTTGAAACGGTAAAACTAGCACACATCATGTTTCTTTCTTATGAAGAAAGTAATTGATCTTATAAATTAAAGTATAGAGATACTTAAACTAAACTAATATGTGGGTGATTATTAGAAAATAAGTCACTAAACTAACCCGATTATGAGAAATCCGAATGAAATATTACTTATGTGTTTATGGATTATCTCATAATAATGGTTGTATAATGGATCCTCAGACTTGAGATTACCAAGGTATCTAGCATGGGAATTATTGTGTTTTGATACTACTTATGAATCATCTTAGGATAATTCAGTCGGTAGTAATTGGATATAGTATGAACTATATGTAGATAATTGAGTAAGTCAATATAGGATTCGTCACTCTAAAGTAATTACAGAGAATATTCTACTGTTCTTGATTATTAATGATTTATGGAATTCTGTGGCCAAAGTGAATTGATATTTCAAAAGGAGTTTTTAAATTTCAATTATAAATCATTTACTAATTAACAAGAACGAACATGATTGGATGATAAGAGTAGACATTGTATCCATACTCTGTTCAATTAGAATATTAAATGACGAAAGGATTAAATTATACATTATAGCCATGCATGGACAGGTTAAGTCAATCACTTTGACATTCTTGATATTTAGGTAATCATAACATGTTGCTAGACGTTAATTATGATTTATAATTATGAATTATTTAATTGGAGAATTAAAATGAATTAAAAGGAGTTTTAATTTATCTAATTTTAATTATAAATTAGAATTATAATTTATAATCATTGCCAATTTATTATGAACCTAATGGATCACACATCAAAGAACAATTTGTGAAAGAAAATTCAATTTAATTAAGTTAGACTTAATTATAAAGTTTGAGAAACTTTGGGATCAAATATAAGATATTTGATTTTATTAAAATTAAATTAATTTTCATTTTAATTATAATTAAAGAGATTTAATTTTAATAAAAGACTGTTATGATTTTTCTATTTAAAGGGAAGAGCTTTTTAGAAGCTAGCACTTTTGTGTCTTCTTCCTCTCAAAGCAGTTTGGGAATTGCTTTGTAGATGCCATCAGAGACTGGACAATTGGACAACTCTTGATTGATCAATCAGAAAAAGTTTCAACGATTTTTTAATGGAAAGCGAACAAGGTACAATTTCTAAATTGATTTGTGTTTTACTCAAGTTTAATCAATTATCAGGATCCGCTCGAAATCCGTAAAAATTTCTGTTTTCCGTTGCGCCCATGATTCGATCACGATTGGATTCCAACAATTATCTCATGGTTCTAATTGTTAGATTTTTTATTTGGTGGACAACAATTAATTATATTTTAACAATTTTTAATAACTTATTGATTAAGTTACGTAAATTTAATCCGAATAAAAATAATAATGTGACCCAATAAATGATTTGAATTAATGGGCCAAAGTCTAGGAAGAAAATAGATCCCGATCAATATAAACCAAACTCATATTGAACTTGTAATGGAGAGGCTCGATATGGATATTATATAAAGAAGTTTAAGGTCTCTTGTAACTGCTGTAGCAAATCGAGAATGTAAGAATACTCTGACTTATTCAAAAGTTCATGTATATAAAAAACTACATAAAGGCTTTAACATATACCGGTGTACAGATTTCGTCAAATTGTCGATAGATTTGTTCTCGTTTCGGCCTTAAAAAATTGTTTGAAATTATAAAACTAAAATCAGATATTTTTTACATTTTTTCATTTATTTCTTTTTCATGTTCGATGCGGAACTCATACTAAAGCTCATGTCACAACTTACAGTAACAACTATCAGAATAATTGTTTTACTCCTATCCCAATAAAGCATTATCATCATCAAGTTGTATAATACGAAAATTGGGCAGGTATTTGTTCAAAGTAGAGGCGTCATAGTACAATTTAAACGTTGTAGTAAGCACGAGAAGGCTAAAAATGTATTTTGAATTTCAATGTTCAAAATGGAATACAAAAAATGACCTAACATAACGTTATTATATTTTTTAACTCCACGTTACTTAAATAACACATTAATGCAGATATGACATAACATTATTATATTTTTTAAAATTAAAATGAACCCATTAGCTATTATATAAAATATATAACAGTACATTCTACTTTATACGTGACAAGTGAGACTTATTGTGTGAGATGTATAATTGTAAACTCTACTGTCATAAGACAATGCGACCCACTTTGAACCCTCTTTCTATTTAAAAAATATATGTTAACATGATATTTAATTTACGAAAAGTTAATCTCGTCAAATTTGTTATTTATTTAAGATTTATTTTAAAAATTTTAGAAATTTTAAGATTAAATTTGAATGCTCCAAATGTTAAATGTTAAATGTTAAATTATATTTTATTGTAAATATTAAATTTTAAAATGCACTTTTCGAGAATTTACTAGAAGGGTTGGATTAGATATACCAGAAATATCCAAAGTACCATAAGTTGAATTGTGGCATTGTACGTCAGCTGGTCATTCAAAGTGGCACCTTGTCTCATTTAGAACCATTCATTTGGCAACGTGATCACTTGTCAACCACTGTTTTCTATTAGCTGTCTTTGTGTGACGTGAAATCCTGTTGCATTGGATTCAATCAATGTTTGTCATCTGCAACCAAAAGACAATCTAGTACCTGTCGTCGTGCGACTGCGAGGGGCATTGTCCTACTAACTAGGGAGTTGAGAGCCACTCACAGCTGATAATAAATACATCTTTTCACCGGTGGGGCAATTTCACAATTCCTCACTTTTTCGACGTGAAAGTGATGGTTGACAGGAAGGAGAAGAGTCTAAATTTTTAATCATTTATTTATATAAGTCTCGCATAAATCTTGCATGAATCTTGCAAAATAAATAGTTGAGATTTTATAAAATAGAATAAGACAATAATATTGTACAGAAAATCTGAAATCGCAGAAAAAGCGCAAGACTCGTGGATTAAATTGTTACCGTCCTTTAAATCAAGGCGGAGAAGGTGGATACGATTGCGCTTTGTTCTGAAACGTTGGTATATGTGTGGCTCTCTTTTCTTATCCCCAGCTAGAATACACTGTTCTTCCACTACCTTTGTATATATTTTCATGCTTCGTCCAACACTCTCTCTTCTGTGAGCATTCGCTTTTCTCTTTAAATTTAGAAACATGTCAGTTCATAACAATGGCTTGCAGGAAGATGCACAATGGCAAGAGCTAAAGCTCCCGCATTTATTACATACCGATGCAGTTCAAAAACTCCACGCAACTGTCCAAAATAAGTGGGATTTTCTCCGACAGTCAGCATGCCAAACCGCGGCTGGAAGAGCTCTGTGGAAGCATGTTACTCATGACCCACTTGCAGACTTGCTAGCAGGAGAGACATACCTTAGAAAATGTCATGAGAAGATAAAGAATGACCTTCTTAACAATGCCAGGGAAATTTCAGGAGTAATTCTTGCAGTTCGAACCCTTTGGTTTGATTCGAAGCTAGAAGCTGCTCTTGACTCTTTAAGTGGGGGAACGCAAGTAGTCCTCCTTGGCGCAGGTTGGTCATCCATCTATTCATTAATTTTACTTGTTTCAAGTCTGAAATCTGACTGATATCAGTCCCCTCTGCCAGCATTCAGTTCAAATTTAAAGTCAGAAATCATACTATAATTCAGACTTTAACATCTAGAATTGGAGTATGGGCCATGATACAAGTCCAATTATGTGTAACTATTAGAAAGGAATCAGTAGATCATACTAGAGGTTCTGACCCTTTAGTCAATTGTGCTTTCCCTGACAAAATTTCTGCATATAGATCAAACTAGGGTGCACAGTTGTCGAAAGTGAACCATAAAGTTCAAGATTCGACTAAGTCTACTGAACTACAAGCGGGTTTGTCAGTTAGTGGATGATACAACCAGCCACTCAAAAGAAAAGACAAGATAAAGCTTTAGTGCGACTTCCAGACTGCTATTGGTTAGTCTAACTAACAGTAACTTGTGACGTAATTTGACCGCTGGTAATTGATAAAAGATGAGTGCTCTCTGAGGCTGCTCTAGTGTCGGGCAATGGGAAAAGTTACTTCGCATTCGAGTAGTTAAAACATCTTACTATGTCTGGTAACAAAACTTTGCTATCCAATGTCAGGAATGGATACCAGAGCATACCGTCTAAGCTGCCTGAAGGAGAGCGATGTCTTTGAAGTTGATTTTCCTGAAGTTTTAGAAGTTAAAACCACTCTTTTAGAGGCAGCAAACGAATCAATCAACAACGACCAGCATCCAACATTGAAAGCAAAATCTTTATGTAGAGTGGCAGCTGACATAACGAATAAAGATTGGCTTGAAAAGCTTCAGAACTCAGGCTTTGTTCCAGAAAAAAGTACAGTTTGGGTTCTAGAAGGTATCATCTACTACCTCTCCCACTCTGACGCCATGCAAGTATTGCAGATCATTGCTGATAAGTGTGCCCTTGCCAACACGGTTCTGTTGGCAGATTTTATGAACAAGCAATCAACAACGCTATCCAGCTCCAACTTCCATTTCTATTGTGATTGGCCAGAGCGCTTACTTCCATCTCTGGGATTTTCCCATGTAAAGCTTTCACAGATTGGCGACCCTGATGCTCATTTTGGGCTCACGCCCGATCCATCAAATCTGTTCAACAAGCTCCGCAGCTTGCCCAGGTCAATGCAAACCCACCCAGATGATGGATCACCTTGCTGCCGCTTGTATTTGGTGCTGGCATCCGGTCTAACCAATCAAACGTGGTCCATATAAAAGGCAATTTGAGCATAATGTAGAAACCATGGGTGTCTACATCAAATACAATATAGAAGTAAGCATCATTTTTACGAAGTAATAATCTAATAAATCATCTATGAAAAATCATACAGCCATGCTGTAGATCTTTTCAGGAAGTTCTTTATTTAGTTTATGATGCAATTATCGGCTTGTATATTCTTCTACTACGATCAAGCTAATTATTCTACACAGTACAAAAAGCAAAGAACTTTTGTTTGTTCGAGGACCAAACAGAAAAAGATGGATAAAAGAATATACAGGTCATGGTTAAGTATCAAACTCCTGGTGATCATACGTCAACAATAAGGGCTCAAGATGCCAGAGATACACGCAACACAAAATTCTCACTACGTTACAGTATATACGGCAGAGAGAAAGATCTAATCTCCAGTAATTGTATATATGAAGTATTAAAAATTGTAACTTATAACAGCCGTGGCCAGTAAGCCGTCAGGAATGTACACGTGAAAGCATAAAAATAATTCGAGCAGATAATAACTAATTTATGAAAGACCCCTCTGGATGGATGCATAAAGTAGCATTATTGGTAACATTAAGAGAGAGAGAGAGAGAGAGAGTGGTTCTATACTTGCAATACATAATTTTCACATCACCAAGCTCCCATGAGATATGGATACGAAGACTCTAAGCCACAGGAGCTTCGAATGATTGATACGTCGAAATACATCTTATCCCGTGGCAATCATAATATGTTAAGAAGATCGTCGTGAAGACAACAATAGTATATCAAACCAAGTTTAGCAACTATGTTAACCCAATTAATAGTCTCCTAGCTGACCATTAATCACTATATTCTTCTTGAAGTATTTAAATAGCAATTAAAAATATTATTAACATTCTATGACAAGCATTTCACAGCTATTCAGGTAAAACATTTTGGTTAGCTGATAGTGAAAGAGAGTGAATTTCCGAAGAGTGTATACTTGATTCTGCAAGTATGGCGAGAGAGAAAGAAAACTAATACCATGTTCAAGAAAGTATTCAAAGAAGAAGTAAAGGAAATTTCACAGAGCTAAGTTACACTTTTTTTTTGGGTCGCGAGATGCCATGATAAAGAAATCTTGTCTGAGTGGAAGACTGTAAGAAGATACATAAATCAATGAAAAGGAAAGTGATTGCTCCAATGAAAACAACGTAGAGGAGGAAGATGCAACCAATTCAAGCCAAACTTAAGACTAAATAAAAAAAGAAAGAAGAGAGCCAAGTTCACTTTTTTTTATGGTCAAGATGCCTTGATAGAGAAACCTTGTCTGTGTGGAAGACTGTAAGAAGATACATAAAATTCAACGAAAAGGAAATTGATTGCACCAATGAAAACAACGTAGGAGAAGGAAGATGCAATCAATTCAAGCCAAACTTATGACTAACTACAAAAAGAAAGAAGTGACTGCAAAACCTCGTAAACAGGTATTGGCCTGAAAATTTTAATGCTGAAACAAAATTAACATTAGTCACGCTTCAAGGCAGTCCTTCACACTCTGCTCAAATTTGTCTAGTGAGGATAAAGCATCCATGAGAGTATCAACTGCCTTTTGCCTGCAAGACAAAAGAAAAACAAAAGAGTAGAGTCATTAGGAAGTTTTTGGTAAAATACAAGTGTATCCAATTTCACCATTTGAGTAGAAAAGAAACGGAGTTCAAAACTTTTGCAACAGTGATTCCACAATTCACATCAGTCAAAACTATTCTCAACTCGAAAGCTGTATCAGCAAAATGATCAAATGCCAGCTGCCCAAAAAGTACCATAATTAAAGAAGACCCTCCCTTTTAACTCCTTACAAATCAATGACAATGTTTCATTAGTAAATAGGAAATTTCCAATCAAAAGGGAAAAATAATGTTTCTCCGTAATTCTACTCCAGAACATAACTTCTGCTACTGGATTTCATGCATTCCTGGACTCTTTCGCAGTAAACAGAATACTGGATTAAATTAATTTTGAACCACTTTGTTAGCTGGAAACAACAATTAGTCTGTGAAGAAAAAGAAAGAACTCATATAAAACATTTTGACACATTACACATTTTTAAATGTTATGAAAATCAAATAGAACTATATAGTTCGTCAACATTAAAAGCATCTAGGCTAGGACTATAACTAGGGATGACAATGGGTCGGATTGGGCCTGAGCCTATTAAGGCCCGAGCTCGAGTCCAACTCCACCCCGTCCGAGCAGTTTTTTTTATATTTTTAGTTAAAAATGTAAAACAACATCGTTTTGTTTATATGTGTCGGGCTTGGGGCAGGACTAGGTCTGGGTAGCCTGAGCCTAAGCTTGGTCCATTATCCTTAGGGCGGGGCGGGCCAAATGTCATCTCTAACTATAACAAGTCTAAACTTTTTAAGCAAATATTGACTTATTTAGTAGAATTTTGGCTCTTCGTTCAACATAAAAGCTAGAAGAGGCCAATGTTCAGCACAATTTGTAAATAGGATCGTGCACGTTAGTGCCATACCACGCGCATGTGATGACTGTTCAAAGATACACCAGCTACACAATTGCAAGTTAAAAGATAACATTACCTATTGCGAGCAAGCTTAATATTGGCTTCATTAGCCACACCATTCAGAGAAGAGAAAGATCTGCATAAAAAGCATCAACAAGAAGAAAACTCAGAACTTCAAATTTCTAGCACCCCCTCGTCTCAATGAGAATGAGCAATAAAAATTGACCAAAGAAAGTAGGATCTGAAGCCAATAAGAAATAAATTACTTGTTAATAATTGAAATTCCTATCATTCCCCTATGGAATCTGATAGAAACTGATATATTCAAAATACTCTAAAACGGTTTTTGACAATGAAACAGCACGACTATTTCATATAAGACTCACAATTTCAAAGATAAAGAAAAGCAGAGAAAACTTTTGACGTGACAATGTTTCAGAAATCAGCATTAGGTACATGTAAGCATCTGACATACAAATATGAGATTTCCGTAATCATAATTTTGATTTTGGTTTCACTAACCTCTTAAATACGTGCATAGAACCAGTTACAAAAGCCGTAAACTTCAAGATGGTTATAAGATTTCTTGCATCTTGATTTCATTATTTTACAGGTATTATTGTCAATACAACATATAAAAAATGACCAAACCATGCGTGAGAAAACATTAACAGCACACCCATCGAAAGAAAGAAATAATAGGGTTACCTACTTTATAAGGTCATCTAGTATCGCCTCAGCTTCCAGCTTTATAGGGTCCTTTTTGTCAAGCAATGAAGAAGCATTTTTCACAATTAATCTAAACGTACAAACCTGAAAAAGCAACGATTCAATTGCTAATTAATAAAGTAAGATATTGGAAAGTAATCAAATGTGGAAACAGAGAAATTTGTCAATACCTCAACACCGGTATTCGCCTGAAAATTAACGAAGGAATTGCGCTCTTGCGCGACACAATCCCTGAAAGCGGATTTCAACTGCCTCTGAATTTCCTCTGACTCCTTTTCCGTAAATTCAGAATCACTACTTGCTGATCAAATCATAAAAACCAACAAAATTTTCACACGTTAGAGTTACAGTAACATACAAAATGAGAGATAGAGTAGTGAAAAGGTTTTCTAAAAGAAAAGCATACGTACAGAGTAGGAGATAAACAGAACGAAGAATTTCGCGGGAAGCGTCAATGGGAGCCAGTAGGAACTTAGCAGACTTCCTCTTCTGGTCTTTAAGCCAATCCTTGGGTCCTGCTGCGTAATTCTCACACAATCAGTGTTAGCGTTTTCAAAAAAAATAAAAAAACAATCAATGAATAGGGAATGACGGGGCTACATATGCCGATGGAGAAGGCCGTGGCCGGAGCGGGTTGCGAGAGCAGAGCGAGGAACGAGAGCAAAGCGACGCTTCTGCGAGAGATGCCGGTGAGACGGAGACGAACTGGGGAGATTTTAGGGTTTGAAATTGGGGATTTTGGAGGGAGTGAATTGAGTAGGATTGAAGGTGAAGAAGAAGAAGGTGAAAAGGAACTCATGATTTTAATGTGTTTGTTTTAGGATTCAATACCCGCCTTTCATTTAACGGTTATTAACGGACACATACGTGGCAATTCTTTTGGATTATTGTTAATAAATCCTGATAAAATAATTATTATATATTTAAAATTTGAAATTAAAATAATTATCAACACTTTTATGGTGTTTTTTATTTATCGGCCTTTTTAAATATATTATGATATTACAAATCAATTAATTGATGAATTTGAGATATGACCATAATTAATAAATCTAATATTTAATTTGTTGAGTTATATGTAGAGATGGTAAATATGCAAACAATTTCAAAATTAATAATTTTATTAAATTTAATAAATTATTTCTTCTTGATTTTAATTTATTTAAATATATTTTTAAAAATATTATATTATCTTTAGCTTGCAAATAAACAGAAATTTTGCAAATAAATAATAAATAACCCATGAGAAAAAAAACTAAATAATGGATAAAAAATGAACAAATAAGTATATAATAAATACTACCTAAGTAAATCAATAAATAATATAAGTTAATGATAACATATATATCTTTAACAGTTTAAAAATTGTAAGAATTATTATATTTTAAGCATATTTTTAATGAAAAGTTTATTTTATATTTATGTGCAACACTTCATAAATTATGTAAGTTGAATAATTTAAAAATAAAATTAGTAAAATACTTAAAATTTGGCTCATTTTTCTAAAAAATACAATTTAATATTATTAAAAAATCATACTTTATAAAATAATTGTATTTTCGTTCAGCTAATTTTTTCATAGCATACATATTTTATTTTTAATAATAAAAGGGGTGAGTGACAGAGCCAAGAATTTAAGATACGATGGCCCAAATAAAATATAGATTTCACAAAAAAAATTATATCAAAACTAAATAAAAAATAAAGTTTTATTAAGAATATAAAATGGTTAAAATTACAATAATCCTCCCCTACTTTTTATAGATCGTGTCGATCGTTACTTACCACTGTACAAAGCTGCCATTAAAAGTGATTGGATCACCATTTCTAAGTTTTTTTAAGGAAGATCCTAATTCAATAACTGCCGATGTCACTGAAAAGTCCATGATTGCTCTCCATGTCGTTATTGGTACTGGTCTCTCCTTGAAATTTGTTTAAAACCTTATCGGATTAATGTCTAATCACCTCCAT
>JANIPN010624828.1:0-11608 GCA_027478595.1 Erythroxylum anguifugum
ATGACTCATATAAGGGACTAATTAAAGCACCAAAATTTATAAATTAAGAGTCAAAAAGCACATTAAGGATAGCAGAAGTGTAGCCAATTTATGTAATAAACTTGGGTTCAATCACACCAACATCCAAACATTACCGGATCATCAAGGAAATAGCTATTTTAGAGCATATAGTGAGCTAACCTAGATGTTTCTTGCTATGATTGAATTGATTTTTGGTTAACTTTCAGTTATTGAATAGTTACTTATATGATTGCTATGATTCTGGACATTGTTGGTCTTAGAATTTTGATACTTGGGACTATATATGGAAGTGTTTGAAATTGTATGTGTAATATGGAATGTTTACTCAACTAAATGTTGAATACTGGACTCAAGTCTGAAGAAAGCGATAAAAGACATGAACACATTGAATGAAAATTATTGATAACATATTATGTGAATTGATGCATTCCACTACATTGATATGCATGATCAGATAATGGAGTTGTGACCGAAGTGACCAACATGAAAAAGAGCTTTATGCTCAGGAATCGTGCACAAAGAGCCACAGGCTCAGTTAATAATGAGCCCAATATCCACAATGGATATGGGACAGCAAATGAAATGAGCCCAATATCTACAATAGATATGAGACAGTAAATAGACGCTCGGTTATAAGAAAGTAAAAGCAAAATGGAGTCAAGTGTTATATCTGAGGAGTCTAGTTAGGATGTGTTCGTTTAGCTTCTCATTTTATGTTAGCATTTTGTATGGAGTTGTAAACTATTAAATGTTTAGTAATGTAAATACAAAGATATGAACTATAATTGTAACATTTTGTGAATGAAATAAGGAGATTTGATCATTTTGAATTCTTGTGTTAAGTGTGATGCCGTAACAAGTTAATATGACTGTTCTAATGTGCCATTCTCATAGGGTATGTTCTCGAATATCCTCTGGATATTCGGGCATATGCTTTATAGAAGTGGCATGTTACAAGTTTGGTATCAGAGTATGGTTTGGCATCCTTAAGGGCATATGTGAGCATTTAAACATGGAATATAGAAAGAGACCTAAATAGTGATCGTTGTTATTGTTGTCTAGGTCATCTGCTATAAGAGATCGAGTCACAGAATCAGATGATCTTGAGTCTATAGGAGCCAATAGGGAGTCCCTAATACCTCAGTTTGAACAAATTCCTCAGAAAATTTCTAAGAGGAGATAAAGGAGGTATGATAAACTTAGGAGCAGGGGGCTATATACTTCTATGTAAGTACAGACCTTGCCGAGGCAGAAGGTTGGTTGGAATGTACAAAAAGGGTGTTTGATTAGATAGACTACGAGTCTGATGAAAGGTTTGACTACACAGTTCCATTACTTTAAGGTCCGGCTTATCAATAGTGGAAGAGTATCCCAAGTAGTTCTGCCTGACCTTATAGACTGATGCGGGAAGACTTCCTAAAGGTCTTTAAGGAGAATTATATGCCAAAGATCTATATGGATAGGAAGATGAAAGAGTTTCTCAATCTGAAATAGGGAAATCTCACTGTAGTGAAGTATGAGGTGCGGTTTAATAAATTAATAGGATATGCTACTGCTCTGATTCCGACTGAGGAAGATAAGTGTAGGCAGTTTGAGGATGGACTAAATATTGAAATCAGGACGTAGTTTGCTATTAATAATTTGAATAGTTTTACTGAGATTAGAACTGCTTTGATTTGGATTGAGAAGTTATTAAAAGATGAACAAGCAGAGTATAGGCAGGAGTTTAGAATTAAGAGGCATGGTAAGTCTCAAGTTGATTATGGCAAGAGATTCAGTAAACGCCAAAATAGATCATCACGATCACAAATTAGGCAAGGCAGTCAGAGTTTAGACTAAAAAGCAGTTTTGTTCAAGCTGGTAGTGGTAGAAGTCATGCATCTGGAGGACAGACATATGGAAGGCAAATGCAACAAATACCTAGTTGTGAGCATTGTGGAAAGAAACATTGTAAAGAATATTGAAAGATACCGAGAGCTTGCTTGCATTATGGCTCTTTTGAGCATCAAAATTAGAGACTGTCCTACAATATTGGGAACACAATCTGGAGTGAAAGGTGGATCAGTGACTGAAATGATTATCCAGTAGAGTAGAGCCAGTGGAGTAGGACAAAAAGGTAGAGGTAGGGGTAAAACAAGTTCAGTAGGTACTAGTGTTAGAACTGAGGTGCGGAGTAACCAACCGCAATCCTAGGCCAAGATCTTTGCTATTACCAGATAGGAGGCACATAATTCTCTAGATGTTGTTGCATGTGTGTTACATGTCTTTCAATTTAAGGCATTTGCATTGTTAAATCCAAGATATACACATTCATTCATTACTCCACATTTGGCATCTAAACTGCATTGTGAGAAAGAGATGTTGAAATTTGACTTAGAGGTGAGTACACCGGTAAATAGTACTACAGTGATTGGAAAAGTATGTAAAGGGTGTATTATTCAGGTTGACCAGGCTGAGTTGAAAGCTAATTTGATAGTACTGCAATTGAAAGAGATAGACCTCATTTTTGGTATGGATTGACTTATTGCTCATAGGGCTGTGATGAATTGTTATATTAAAGAAGTTATTCTTGAATCTCCTAATCAACCAAGAGTTATATTTCGAGGTGTTAGTCAAGCAGTGCCAGCCTTATTGATTTTATCAATGAGTGCCTTTAGGCTGAATTGAAGTGTATGTGAGGCTCATTTAGCCTATGTGACCAATACGCGAATTGAGGAGACAATTCAGGATATTCTTGTTGCTAGGGTTTTCCTAGATGTATTTCCCATTAAATTACCAAGATTACCCCCAGATAGGGAAACAAAGTTTAATATCGACTTTGTTCTAGGTATTGCTTCTATATCTCTTCCTCTTTATAGGATGGCACCTGTTGAACTTAAGACTCAGTTGTAGGAGTTGTTGGATAAGGGTTTTATCAGACCCAATGCGTCACTCTGGGGAGCTCTATTTTTGTTTGTAAAGAAAAAGGATTGGACTTTGAGATTATGCATAGATTACAAGCAACTAAATCGAGTGACGGTGAAGAATAAATATCCCTTACCAAGAATAGATGATTTACTCGATCAGTTATAAGGAGCTCAAGTGTTTACTAAACTGGATTTGAGGTCAAGGTATTATCAATTGAAGATAGTAGAAGTTGATGTACCAAAGAGTGCATTCAAAACCAGATATAGACACATCGAGTTTTTGGTGGTGCCTTTTGGATTGACGAATGCTCCATCGACCTTTATAGCTTTGATAAATAAAATATTTCAACTTTACTTAGATCATTTTTTGATTGTATTTATAGATGATATTTTGGTGTACTTAAGGAGTAGAAAGGAACATTTTGAGCATTTGAGGTTGGCCTTTCAGATACTGAGAGAGAAGGAATTGTACGCCAAGTTTAGTAAGTGTGAATTTTAGCTTTATCAAGTGGTGTTCTTGGGTCATATAGTATCTGGACAGAGCATACAGGTAGGCCCAAAGAAAGTTAAGGCAGTGATGAAGTGGGAAACACCTAGAAATATGTCTCAGATTTGGAATTTTCTTGGACTAGCAGGTTATTACAGGAGGTTTGTCGAGTGGTTTTCATTGTTCTCAACCCCTTTGACAAAGCTTCTAAGGAAGAATGTACCTTTCAGATGGAGAGACGAATGCCAAAGGAGTTTTGAGGAATTAAAACACCAATTGACTACAGCGCTGGTATTGGCTATCCCATCTGGATCTGGAGGATATGTTGTATATAGTGATGCTTCACACTAGGGATTAGGATGTCTTTTGATGCAGTATGGTAAAGTGATTGCATATGCTTCGAGACAGTTATGAGTTCAATTACCCTGTTCATGATTTAGAACTTGTTGCAGTGGTGTTTGCTTTAAAAATTTGGAGACATTATTTATATGGTGAGACGCTTCAGATATTTACATATCATAAAAGTTTGAGATAATTGTTGAGTCAAAAAGAATTTAATATAAGACAAAGGAGGTGGACTGAGTTACTTAAAGATTATGATTACACAATTGAATACCATATAGGTAAAGCTAATGTTACAACTGATGCATTAAGTAGGAAAACTAATAACAATATGGAATAAATTTAAACATCGAGATTACCAAACCTAGTTTAACTGAGAGCCTTGAATGTTGAGATAAGTTTGGTGCAGAATGAAGCATCTTTAGCTATGTTGAAGCTTAGACCAGTATTGTATAAAAGGATCAGGAAAGCTTTAAAATAAAGACGCAGAATTGGTGAAGATTATAGAGAAGTTAAAACATAAACCGAGTTCTGAGTTTGAGTTGGGAGATGATACATTATGGTTAAAGCAGAGATTATATGTACCAGATGTTGATGGTCTAAAAGAAGAAATTCTAGAGGAAGCACACATAGCAGCCTATGTTATGCATCCTAGTACTTCGGGGCACTCATCCCACGATCGTAAGAAGGCTCCCCATGATTGTGGACAAAGCTTTTAAATGATAATTTTAGTTTTGTGAATTTGATGAACCAAATGAAGATAAGTCACTCTATATGAGTAATGTGTATAAGGTATAAATGATTAAGAATTAGGAAAAATTGTGTGAATATAATGCTAAAAAAGGGTTAGTAAATTTATGACTGATGAATTTATAGTAATCAAGTTTACTTAAGGTATAAACCTAATTGCAACTAGTTATATACAAGTTATGATGTTTGAATGGTCAAGTTTTGTGAATAAGAATACATGCCCGGAAAGGTCAATTGAGCATGCACTGAACATGACACATACACATGTGTATGATTGTATATTCATATGATTGAACAAATTAGTGATTGTGAACTATGTGTGTATTACTTTATTATAGACACACAAGTTGATCGCCAACATCCAGACATTGTCAGATCATTAAGGCAACACCTATTATGGAGCGTACAATGAGTTAACCTAGAAGTTTCTCACTATGATTGAATTGTTTTTGGTTAACTATCATTTATTGAATGGTTACTTATATGATTGCTATGACTCTGGACATTGTTAGTCCGAGGAGTTTGATACTTGGGACTATATATGGAAGTGTTTTGAAATTGTATGTGTAATATGGAATGTGTACTCAGCTGAATATTGAATGTCAGACTCAAGTCTGAAGAATGTGATAAATGACATGAACACATTGAATGAAAAATATTGATAGCATATTATGTGAATTGATGCATTCCATTACATTGATATGTATGATTAGATAAAGGAGTTGTGATCGGAGTGACCAATGTGAAAAAGAGCTTTACACTCAAGAATTGTGCACAAAGAGCCACAAACTCAATTAATAATTAGCCCGGTATCTACAGTGAATATGGGACAGTAAATGAAATGAGCCCAGTATTCACAACGAATACGGGACAGTAAATATGCTCTCGATCACAACAAAGTAAAATGAAAATGTAGTCACTGTGCATTTGCATATATATAACTTTACATATATCACATAAATGATTGAGATGAATTAATGGATTGTTCTGGAATGGTGTTATGAAATGTTTGTATACTTGTTGTACTTGTACTTGATGAAATATGAAAAAAAAGTGATGTGGGATTTGAGACTAGATGGTGTGTTAAACTTCTTGGAATTGGTTATATACTTGACTTTGTGTTCTGACTGGAGTGAGCACATCGATCATGGTTCGCTGACTGAGTTCTCAAACTTATCAAAATTGCAACATTGATTTTCAGGTAGAAGGGAGTTTTAGCTTCTATGGTAACTAAGTAGAATTCTAGTACTATCATTTTGGGAACAAGAATGGCTCAAAGGTCTGGTCAACTGATATTTGAGGAGTCTAGTTAGGATGTGTTTGTTTAGCTTCTCATTTCATGTTAACATTTTGTATGGAGTTGTAAACTCTCAAATGTTATGTAATGTAAATATATCGATATGAATTGTAATGGTACAATGAAAGTAAGTTTATTCTGTGAATGAAACGAGGAGATTTAATCATTTTGAATATTTGTGTTAAATGTGATGCCATAATAAGTTAATATGACTATTCTAACGTATCATTCTCATAGCGTATGTTCTTGAATATCCTCTCGAGATTCAGGCATGTGCTCTATGGAAGTGGTATGTTACATTTTTATATTGACACATCTATGGCAGTCTCATTGTCTTTTTTTTATGTGTGACTTTTATGACATGTACATCCTTACTTTGCTTTGATTTTCTATTCAAGACCACATTTTTATCACATGCATTAACATGGAAATGATATATGCATTCTTTGTTTCATAAGTTATATTAGCCAAATGGCCTAACTTTTGACATGAATTTTCCCTTTGCTAAGCCCCCTTGAGGTTTAATTAGCCTTTCTTTTTTGCTAACCACATTATATTCCTTAAACCTAAACAAATGTCATATGCAAGCCTTAAAGCTAGTAGAGCATTTGTTGAGTATAGGGGTGTGCATACAGTAGGAATGGTTATAATTTTTGGAATGTCATTTCATCTCTTGTCCATGAATTCCAAATGTTTATGCAACTTCTTTCAATTTTATATGAAAAAGGAGAAAAGAAAAAGAAAAAGAAAGAATAATATATTTAAATAAAAATATCTAGGAGGAAATGCAATTGTTTTGAAAAGTTATTCATGATTAACTTTTCCTCCTAAAGTTGTATGTCAAGGGTTATTTGATTACGATGTGAATAAGGGAGATGTAGTTCTTAAGGGTCATCAACTATGGTTACAAAGTATTGTTTTATGATCAATTTTTGCGAGTGATATATAGTTCATATGGTTTATTGTGTGAAGGCTTGAATTTGAGATATGAAACATAGTTTTTGCATTCATCATAGTTGATGTATATGGTTTTGAGTGAATGTTGGATTTTACGCTTGATGTTATATTGGATGCTTTTCTTGCTTCACTAGCTTTAATGGATTTTATGCTACATTACCCAAATACATCTCACCTTAACCTTTATCCACTTTATAACCTTAAAAAGTCCTTTGATTCTTGATTATACATGTTAATCTTAATGGTGGAGAAATTAAAGGATATGCGAAGTTATGGATTGTCTTGATCATGAATGGTGTTTGAGTGTACCCATGAATTTACTATATTTAAAACACATTGTATCCAAGTCTACCTCTAGATAGCCTAGTTTCTAAAGGTGATGAATGTTGATTAATCATGAGTAGAAGCGTTGAATGTTAAGTTCTTGCTATGGTTTTAGAAGTTATTTCTCTTTACTTTTGACTATCTATTCTTGGAAAATATGGAAAATGAGTAAGTGTTTTTATTTCTAACTTTGATTTTGATGAATTGAATGAAGAATGTCAAAAACTAAGTGTGGGGGAAACATGATATGTGCTTAATTGTTAATACATTTAATCCATGACCCTTAGTGATTAATGCTTTAAAATGCTTAAGACATTCACTTTAGTTCATATTTAGTTTTAGGTACAATTGGAAAGTATAGTAACCAAAATGAGTCGAAAGCACACTTATTGAACCGCTTTCTTGAGATTCACACTCAATTGTCTTCATGGAACAAGAACGAGAAGGATTATAGCAAAGAGGAGGCAAGAAAATGCATAAAATGAACAGTATATTGTAGAAAATCAAGTCATGGTTGAGATCATGAAGTTAAGTCATAGCTGTGACTATAGTGCTTACACCTATATCACAAAGTTCACAGTTGTGAGCTTTAATGAGATATGTTATGGTCGTGACCATCAAGGTCATGGCCGTGACTTTTGCCACCTAGCTACCTAAAACCTAGTTTTTAGTATAAATATAATATGTTGAGGTCAAAAAGTGGAGATATCATTTTTGGGACTTTGTGCATAGCAAAGACTTACTCTTTCAAGATACCCATTGAGGCCTAAGCTTCTCGACTCCAATTTAGTGGTAAAATCGATGACTAAAGTCACTGTTAAGCATATCATCTCCTTGTCTAATGTTGAATCTCTCTTTATGGATTATTGTCATTTTTCAATTCTTATTGACTTATTGTAAAGATGATTTAAATGTGTTTGTTTGATTGCTTTATTGCAAACCCATTAGCTACTAATGACATTGAATCATTAGGAACAACGTAACTTTGGTTTGATAACCTGAACTTGTGTAGTTGATTCCTATATTGATCCATTTTTCATATTGTAATACGACTGCCCAATTAAATTTAGAGAACTTATTCTAGGTTGTTTGGTGGCTAGGTTTGATCAAAGAGCTCATTTTAATTAAAAATGACCTAAGGGAAAATCAGGATTAACAGAACTTGTTGTTAATCTAAGATCAATAGTTCTAAGTGAGGTGTGGAAACATTATAAGAATGAATTATGTTTAATTGTGTGTAGGTCGAGATTGATCCAAGAACAGGGTTTTACACATATTCATTACTTTTATCACTTTTGACTGTTTTCTATAATTTGCTTTTGTAGTTTAATTTTATTTTGTTTTCTAAATTGAGTTAAACCAAAAACCCCATTTTATTTCTGTAACATCAATTATTTTCATTGCAAAAATTAAACGTACATTTCCGGTGGATACGATCCCGACTCACCATAACTACAAAATTTTAGTGTGTAGAGTTAGGTAAATTTTGCGGTGCACTCGACATGCACTGTCAAACTCCATTGTAAAAAGTCTATAACCAAAATTTCTTCGGCAGTTTATGATGCAGACATTACCTTATACTCTCATGCTTTATATAACGACTCCTCTTCATCTTGCTAGAAATTAGTAATTTCCTTTATGAGCCTTTTTGCTTTCATCAAAAGGAAGTACTTATCTAGAAATTCTTGCTTTAACTTCTCCTATATTGTTACATTGGCTGGGTTGAGAGAATTCAACCACGTCTGGCTCTATCCCTAAGTATAAAGGGACAAATCCTCATTCTAACAACATCTTTTGACATCCCATTATATCTAAAGGTGTCACAAATTTCTAAGAAATTAGCCAGATAAGTATTGGGATCCTCGTTAACCAACCTATAGAACTATACGTTAGTTTGTAGCTTATTTAATGGTGCTAATTTTATCTCAAGCATGTTCATCTACACTAATGGTTGAGTGATTCCTTATTGCATAGCATTGAACCTTGTCCTCATGAATTCCATAAGGGTCTTTTTCTACTTTCCATGATTGAATTCCTACACCATCATTCTCTCAATCGATTCTTGATGTTTAGCTCTTTAGATTTCTCTTTCTTTCTTTGTAATGTTGAGAATTTATATTCTTCCACTTGTCTTGTAAACGTTTTTATATTATTTTTTTAGGCACCTACACTCACATAAGAAAAGTATTACATCCTTAAATCAAAGGAATTCAAATTGTATAAGATGGTAAATCAATCCATAAAAATGGCGCCCTAAAATTGTAGACAAGTTTTATAAGATAAAACTCTCAATATCGTAAATATACAAATCGTATCTTGTAGTAAAGATTTATTTGAATTAAAATAACTAATTGAAATTGAAGAAAATAATAAAATGAACAAGTAAATAATTGAGCTGCTAACTTTAAAAAAATTAAACTGCAAATAAAATAAGGTTGATCAAAGTTAGAGACTCAGGAATTATTCTATCCTTGTTTTGTTTTCCCTTTATCTTGTTGATCCAATTATGCTCGATCCTAGATATCCTAAGGGTTTGATTACCCTCTCTTAAGATTTAATCAAGTAATCATAATTGAATTCAATAATAATACTATAATTGGACTATCTCCATTCACAAAACAACTCGTAACTTATTCAATTAAATTTGAGGCAATCTTAAGGATAATTAATTTCACAATTAAGGTGTCTTTTAAATTGTTAATTAATCTAATAATGGCAAGTCTATTGAGTTACTAACTCTCGCTACACACCTTAACACATGTAACTTGATTCACTCTCTCGATTTATTATCAAGTATAATTATAACAATTGTCACAAACATTCATAGAAGTATTCAAATTAACAAGAATAAATTTCTACAAAATAATTCAAGGAAAATCCCTAATAAGGATTTAGAAACCCATAATCGTGTTAAACATCATAAAAATCCAAATAAACATCCAAGATAGTGAAACAAATAAATGAAAAAGAAAGAAAAACTACATTGAGTTTTGATATGGAAATTTGGAATTCTTTGAATCTCTTTT
Organism: Erythroxylum anguifugum; assembly: GCA_027478595.1. Taxonomy (NCBI): domain Eukaryota; kingdom Viridiplantae; phylum Streptophyta; class Magnoliopsida; order Malpighiales; family Erythroxylaceae; genus Erythroxylum; species Erythroxylum anguifugum. The sequence continues at coordinate 10,111 of JANIPN010624828.1, forward strand.
GATGTCTCTTTTTAAGCCACATAAGGCTAGGGTTTCGGAACTTCAAGATATGAAACTAACTCTGTTAAGTCGAAAGGACTTTACGTAAATGATTTTGACAAAGAACAAATAATAATGAAAGAAGAAAGTAAGACGGAAGCAGAAGAATATGAGACAGAAGGAGCAAAGCAATAATTAGACGAAAGCGCGAAACCAAAAATCAGACGGAAGTGCAAAGCTAAAAGTCAGACGATAGAAAAACAGACGGAAGCGCAAAGCTAAAAGTCAGACGAAAGATAATCAGACGGAAGGCGCAAACCAAAAGTGAGACGGAAGACGCTAACCAAAAGTGAGACGGAAGGCGGAATCTAAATAATCAGACAGAAGAAAATCAGACGAAAGAACCGATACCACGTCGGTTTAATAATCAGCTTGAGTTAGTTATACAACTCAACTGAATAACTAAGTCTTAAAAGATTAAGAAACAAAAAGAAAGAAGTAGTTATCAAGAAGCGGTTGAAGATAAAGGTTATAAATACAAGCCGGAGTCAAAGACTGCAGAAGCTTAGCGATTTGAGAGAACTTATTGTGCCAAAAACTAGAACGATCATTTTCTGTAACAAAAGCTCAAAAACTCTTTCAGTTGAAAGAAAAGCAGATAGCCTGAAGATGCTAAATGTGAAAGAATACTTGTTGTAAGAGACCTGAAGAGGCTCGGTATCAAAGAATACTTGTAACGTTGTGAAAGATAGTGAAATCTCATAAAGATCTCTGAGGACTGGACGTAGCCCACGATTTGGGGTGAACCATTACAAATTGGCTATATCAACACTCTCTCAACCCTCAACTCTCTATTGACTTTGAATTTTCAATCTTACTGTTTTCATACGAGAATTTGGAAAATATTTTACATTATTGATTTCTGATAGTTTGAAAAAGAACAAGTTTCTTTTAAAGAAATTGTTTGAAAGGGGATTAGTGAAAAAAATACACAATTCAGCTACCCTTCTTGTGCATTTGTATATCGATTATCAAGTCTTTATTAACGTGTGATTCACATCAATTGGTATCAGAGCTTGGTGTCCAAGGATCACTGTAACAAAGTGTGGATAAAGATTCATGGCGGAATCACACATATGCATAGCTAAAGGTGCCTCAATCACTAGACCTCCTGCCTTTAACGGAGAAGACTATCACAACTGGAAAGATAGAATGCGGCTTTTTATTGAATCTACTCCTATTGACCTTTGGTGTTGGATCCCGATTCCAGAACCCAACTCTCTTGCTTAAAATCGTGAAACTTGAGCGTGCATATAGCCTCGAAGGGTTATAATTTTTTTTCATCTTTGAATCCATATGGACATCATCAATTCATCTTCATGCTCATAATGATCCAAAAATTCACTTACAATAGTTCCATAGTGTGCCAATGCTACCTAATTACCATGCTTGAACTTATTTCTCCTACGCGTACACCGAATTTGGAAAACTTAAAATCTTAAATTCATTTTGACTTCTT
>JANIPN010625790.1:0-11605 GCA_027478595.1 Erythroxylum anguifugum
AGGATGTTACACTATAGGTTATCCAAAATCCTTCACCAAGTACCTCCTTTTCCACTCCTAATCATTACTATTCTACAAAAAATGAAAGAAAGAAAGAAAGAAGTAGATTAGAATTGTAAAACTACTATGCTTACAAATAAGTTGAAATATCTAAAAAATGAAATACTAACAACTTTATTGTGACGTCAATTTAATCAAGACAAATAATATAGTCCAAAAACAAACAACACAATGATTATGTTCTTTTTATGAACAAATTTAGAAAGCATGTACATAAGCATCTAATCTTAACAAAAAAGATAACAAGATGATATACAAAAACAGTAAATTAAGGAAATTTGTTACATGATATTTTTCATGTTGATATGTATGATTTGGAGGAATAGAAGATTCCTTTCTTAATTGACTAAGAGTAATCAATTTACAATGCATATCTATGTCAGTGGTGTTAGCTTGCCTAAGCCGAGATTGAATGAGGGAGAACATTTGTTTCATCATTTCTTCTCTATTAGTTTTATCTTGTTCTAGTTGCCTTTTTATTTCCAAGCATTCAAGTTTCTCTTGTTCTAATTCCTTTCTCATTCTCTCCTTTTTAACACTACTTTTTGATTCATCTCTTCTTCTAATGCATTCCTGATGGACTGCAAATACTCATTAGGAACTTTGTACGAGGCTTCACTCATCATATTTTTTTTTCATGGTTGATGCTTTCACACCCCTTCTAAAATTTTATTATGTTCAGGCCTTATCACTCTCAAATCAACCATAACTTTATCAAACTTTTCACTACCATTTTCCTTTTAGACTGCTTCAATGCAAGCCTACAAAAGAAATTTGTAGTCATAGTAATGAATGCAAGCACCATATGTGATTACAAAAAACTTACTATAATTTCAATTATACTATAAATAACTCCTTTTGATAAGAAGAACAAATAAAAAATATAAAAAGAAAATAAAATGGAATAAAAAATACTTGAAATAAGCAATAAATTTAGGCATCTCAACAAAAGTAGCAAAAATATAGAAAATTATTACAAAATTAGCATTACTCACAATTTTCTCCCTTACAGCGCTTCAGTAAGTTGCTTGAAAAATTTTCCAGGCTTTCTTTTATAAGTTGCAATATACTTTTCAGCATTAGAGAGTAGAGTTTTATCCTCTCTTTCATTTTTCTATCCATGGAAACAATTGTTAATTACAATTTAGAAATAATTTATAAAATTAAAGAAATTTCTTAATAGATTATAACTCACTGGAGAACTTACCAACCTAGCATAAATACTTAAGCTCTTAGGACCAGCAATGTGCATTTCAATTTGTTGTTTTCTATTTTGAATATTTTTCAGCAATTTTCTACACATTAAAGCATTATACTAGTTAGATATTATGTAACTAATTTGTAAAAAGTAATAATAATTATCATACCTTCACATTTAGGTGGTTCCAATAAGAAATGAGATCTTCAAAGACTTCTTTTCTTATGTAGTTGGGATGATTGGCCATTTGTTCTGCTTATGTCATATACTGTTTGAAATGCTTTTTGCTTCACTCCACACTTGTAAATTCTCCATGCATCGCTAACAGTTTTCAAAGTTCATTCTTTACCTTCTAATGTCAGAATATATCTCTTCTGCAATGTAATAAATACTTGTTTAAATTTCATAAATCAAAATTAGAAAGAGCATTAAGATAGTGATTTCTTACATTAATATATTCTCAAATAGGTTCTTTGGGAATCTTTCGTCAATTAACATGGTTTAGAGGTGCAAGATTTTGTTTACTAGCCACAGTACCCAAAAAAAGTGTGAATTCAGTCCGTGTCTTCTCATTAGGACCATTCGTCTGACTAAGAGCAATGAAAAAAATTGGTTTGCATTGTTCCATGGATCTTGCATGAACATCCTTAAGCAAAGTTGGACCTCTCCTCCTCTTCTTCACAAATTCTATATTCAAAATAAGTATTAATGTTAGTACACATAAGAGAAATTATTTTTAAAATAGTATAACATATGATTACCTTTGCATTGAGCAGTATCAATTTCTGCCACATCCATGCTTATATCATATCCATTTTCTTCTACTACATCTTCATATGGTTCAAATTGTTGATCCATCATTTTAGCTATTAATTCTTTCCACCTTAGAAAAGTAGACTCTTTTTAAACAATTGCTTCACCTTCTACTACATTTTCATGTATTTCATCCCGTCCATTTACTTGATTGGTCTGTGGAATTGTTCCTAAAAAATTTTCGTTTGTTCTTTCCATCTTAAAAAGTCAGTAACACTACCTGAAAGATATAAAAGTTGCAGTCTGCCATTCTTCTTAGAGGATTATCTTTTTCTTTGTATTAAAATTTGTCACAATTAAAACCACCGGAAAGAAAAACAAATTACAAGTTTTTTTAATCTATATCAATATCACAAAGATTTCATTCACATTACAAAGAGGACAAAAAATAACTATTACAATGGCAACTATATGCAAACCAAATTTAACAGTAGAATAATCACATATATATTACTAAAGCAAATGAGAAAATTTGTACCTTTTCGTTAATGAATTGACATTGCTCTTCACTATTCTCCAAATGCTCTTCCTCTCTATGTGACAGATCAGATGAATCTTTTAGTTCATAAGCACGAGTCTTCTTATGCTGCTTTCTTACAAAATTAGCCATAGACCCTAGTGCAACAAATTTGGTTGAAAATGTTTGTTTTTTTTTCCTTTTTTCAGTGCGAAAACCTATAATAATAAAAAATATTATTGTTAACAACAATATATAAATAATTAGATTAGTAAAGTATATTTAAACATATAGTAACAAAAATTATATTTTTAATAGAGAAAGAAAAATAAATAGGACCTTCTATAAAAAATTATCCATCAATATTCATCCAATCCCAGTCAGTGTCATCAAAGTCTAAATTATCTTCATCATCATCATTTTTTGTTTCTATATTTAAGATATTTGGAGGTATGTCCACAGTGTCTACAGGTAAATCTTCTCTAGACCAATTAAGGTCTATGCCACCATTATTTCAAAACAAATCACTAACATTGTCCTTGGGTTTTCCCCCATTATGTTTCTTCAACATTTTCATTGTCATCTAAAAATATATCAAATAAGTACTTGGATACCTTCTTCTCCATATAATGACAACCCTCCTCAAAATAATCAGCTACATAAAACACTTGATGAACTTGACTTCCTAATAAAAAATGATCATCTGTATAATATAAAATTTTTAAGTTTACTCGAGTAAGCCCATAATCGTCTTTCTCCTTTCGATACCAACAATATTTGAACAGCACTACACTGAATTCCCCAGTAATCGACTTCAATAATTTCCTCTGATGCTCCATAATAAGTCACATTTCCAAGTGTTGGATTTTGGTCCCTAGAACTTGCAAAACTTGGAGTTAATTTTGTCAAAGAGGCTCCATTATTTTGACTCTTACACCTCATATCCCATTTTTTAGTCATAAACTTGTATCATTAGGATCAACTGACAAGGATTCAGGGAAGGTGCTCATAATGAGACCTAAGGTTGGATATTTATTTTCAATCCAAATGCCAATTCCTAAAGGTGTCTCTCTATTTGTTCTACACTTTTGGATCACACTAAAGCATAGCAAAAACGATTAGGATATCCTAACTCTCATATTTTTTCTTACTTATTTAAATCATGTATCTTAGATCTAGTTCTTCCAATCTTTTTTTTACATCTTCCACTTGTCTACTTACCAAAAACAATATGTTTCCTTTTCTTAACGAGGGCACTCATGCAGCTAATTATTAGCAGTTAACATTGATTAATCGTTCATTCTAGTTATGTGTAAAATCAATTTCTTTTAGCATTTTCCCTCAAGCATCTATGTAAAGATTAGTGCACCATAAGGAGAACGAACTATTATGGGAATACGTTAAGATAGACCAGCATGCACCTGTAAGTGAATGACATGAATGGAGCCCCAGTGCACCACATGTACGTAAACGAAGCACCAAGAGCACCTGAGCGCGAACGCTACACCAACAACACCTGAATGTGAACGTTGACACTACACCAACAACAATTGTTCACAATATTTGCACCTAGCGTTTTTTGAGGAGCAGAGGAAAGGTGAAAAATCCAAATGTTTTGGCACCTCTTGTATTATATCAGACAAAAGGCGAGGCATCGAAAATGTTTCGGCACGCCTATCTCCTTTTTTTCTCTATTATTCTAAAGAATAAAATAAATTGATATAATATTATATAGTATTTAATAATATACTTTAATTGTTATTAGTTATGACAAAAGTTACCCATTTCAGTTTGATTTAGCTTGATTCAACCCGAGCTAACAAGATTTTAGGTATGTTTAATTTTTAAAAATATTTTTAGGTTTTAGGTTGAGCTTGGCCTATCCGGTCTAACCTAATCTAAAATTTATATTATTTTTAAAATGTTGTTATTTTTATTTTAAAAAATTTAATAATATATTTAATCGAGTTTGGTTAGGCTCGATTGTGCTCGGGCTCAGGTAGGGCTTCGGTCTAACTAGGTCTGAGTTTGACTCTACTTATTATAGCCTTTAATTATTGTTTAAAGTCGCAATAAATTTAATTGTTGTTTATATAAAATTTTATAGCAACGATATTTTAATTTTGATGCCCTTTTAAATATATGGCAACAAATCACTATTAATGTTGCCTATTAATATTACTAAAGGCAACGCTTTAAAAACTATTGTGATATATTAGTTATAAGCAATACATTTTAAAATGTTACAAATTTAGTGTTGCCTAAAGAATTTTTTGCCATAGTGAAAAGGGAATTATCCATTTCTGAATTCAAACCATGGATTTTGCCTAAACAAATACTTAAGATAAAGGTATGTTTCCCCGTTCTTTTAGCAAGATGTAGTTTTCATATTTTTTTGTTTTTTTTTGGATTGATGTTAAGTGACTTTTGGATCAATATATAACATATGCTCATTTTTTAAATCTTTTTTTCGTTTCCTTTCAAAATTGTAAATCCTTAAAATAACTCATGTTTATTGGATTTATTTTCTTTGTTTTTTAACTTCTATAATTATATGGAATAATATTGTTATGCATAGTTTCTCTTTCTTGACTGCAATAGTTGTGTTTTAATATATAATCTTAATAAATCCACCTAGTAATCAACATAAATATTCCATTTGTTACAAAACCTTTGGTTATAATCATTGTTCAGTTCCTTTTAGCTATAGCAAGTTACAAAAGCTTTAGCTATAATCAATTATATATTTCTTTTAGTTATAGTAAATTGCGTTTTCCTTTCGTGTATTGTGTATTTGGCTATAATCCTTTCCCTTTTCTTGCAAAGAGGTGTGTAATGACCCAATTTGGTTGTATAAGGTTGTTTTATGGTAAAAAGTTCATAATAAAGTCTGAGTTAAAATATGTTGATAGCCCAACAAGTATTTTTGACAAAGTAGACCTCGATAATTTTAGCTATGGGCAAATATGTGACATGAGGAAAGAGTTAGGATAGCTAAGTTGACATTAACCAGCTACTCAATTTGGAGACTTATAATGAAAAATCTCTTATATTGGAAGGATCTTTATGATCCAATTGAAATGGAGATAAGTATAAAAGACAATGTCTCATCTAAGTCGGAGAAAATGGCATATAAAGAATGGGAGAAGATGAGGTAGAGGACCTTAGGAACTATTAGATAGTAGACTGATATCAATATATTCATTCATATATCCCAAAGACAGATAATTTCAAGTTGTGGAAGAAGTTGAAGGGTTTTTATGGGAGGAAGACCACTCACAACAAGGCTTCATTCATTAAAAGGCTTATAAATTAAAGTTGAAGGTTGAGAAACTAATGTTAGATCATCTCAATGATTTTTAGGATATCATCAACAAGTTACCTAAGATGAAGATCGTCCTTAATGATGAATTACAAGCTTTGTTCTTGTTGAGTTCTTTTTCTAGTAGTTGAAAAACTTTAGTTGTGACTATCATCAACTCCACTATGAATGGTGTGCTTTCTTTATAAGTGATTAAAGAGAGCATGTCCAATGAAGAGATTAGGAAGAAGGAGATCAGTGTCGATAACATGTAAGCTCTTGTGGTTAAAAATATATGAAGAAGTAAGAGTAAAGGTCCCAACGTAAAGGCAAGTGGAAGAAAACGTCAAAGTCGAGAGATAGCAAAGAGACTAAAATGTATCACTATTGCATAAAACCTAGTCACATAAAGAAGTTCTACTGTAAGTGGAAGAGAGACTAGAAAAAGCAAGACAATAAGAAGGATGAGTTGATAACAACACTGTAATAATGATATCAAGTATAGATGATGAAGTGTCATTAATTTGTCCGACTAATAAGTATCTCCACATTAGTCACTCATATTCAGAGTGGCTTGTTGATATAGGGGCGTCTTATCATTATGTTTCAAGGACAGAGTGCTTCTCCAATTATAAGAGTGGTGATTTAAGAAGCATGAAGATGGACAATTACAACTTAGCTAGCATCATCAACATAGGAGATATTTGAGTTCAAATTGACGTTAGACGCACATTGACCTTGAGAGGTATACAACACATTCAAGACTTACGCCTCAATCTATTATCTATGAATATACTTGACCAAGACGGATACCGAGATTCTTTTGGAGATGGCAAGTGGAAGTTTTCCAAAGAAGCATTGACGGTTAGTCGTGACTATATTGTACCTTATATAAGACACACTTAAAGGTGTGTGACGAAGAATGACATGTAGTTTAAGAAAACACTTAACATAATTTGTAGCACCAGAGATTGGGATACATTAGCGAGAAGGGGATAAAGTTGCTAGCTAAAAAATCACTTATCCTTATAACGACTATGAATTCTCTTAACCCATTTGATTATTGCATGGTAAAAAAGAAATGTCAAATGATTTTCCATAAGAAGTATACAAGGAGGAAGATGAAGGTGGAGCTGGTACACTCTTACATGTGTGATCATGTAGAAGTTAAGTTCTTAGGAGGTAATAGGTATATTGTTACATTTATCAATGATGTTATATGCAATACTTGAGCTTTTATGCTGAAAAGAAAATGCCAAGTGTATGAGACCTTTAGAAGATTTCATGCCATAGTGGAAAGAGAGACGGAAAGAAAGTTGTAGAGCCTTCAAACCGACAATGGAGTTGTGTATACCTCAAGTGAGTTTGAAGAGTATTGTGCAATACATGGCTTAAGATATAAGAAGATGGAACCTGGTACCCTATAGTATAATAGTGTTACTGAGAGGATGAATATTACCATTGTGGAGAAAGTTTTGTGTATACTCCTAATGTCAAAACTACATAAGTCATTTTGGATTCAGATAGTCAAAGTCGTTGTATACGTGATCAACAGAACTTCTTCGGTCCCTTTGGAGCTTGACATCCTAATAGAGTGTGGAAAGGGAAGGATCAAACCTATTCATATTTGAGAGAGTATTTAGATGTAAGGCTTTCAAGTATGTGCCAAAGAAGCAGAGATCGAAGCTAAATTTGAAGATTACTCTTCATGTATTTGTTGGATATAATGATGAAGAGTTCGACTATAGGCTTTACGACCCAGAAAAGTGGAAGTTAATAGAAGTAGGGACTTAGTCTTCTATAAACATGATATGAATGTAGTTCTCATCACTTAAGATAAAAATTACATCCAACATGCACTTTGACAATGAAGATACAAATCATATTCCTACTTCTATTGTTCATCCTACGAGTGAAAAAGGTGATAATGAGCTTACATAAGATGATAACGATCAAAGACAACATGATGGTAATGAATTATATGATACACGCCCTGTGGATGATATAGAAGAGGTTTGTGAGCATCATAAGTAAAGGGGGCAACCTCCTCAAGTGTCAGAAGGTTTCTAACTTAGAAGGTCCAATAGGGAGAAGAAGCCTTCGATAAGATACACTAGTTTGAAATATCTCCTAGTCACCACTGATGGGGAGCTAGAGAACTTCCAAAAAGTGCAGTCACTCAAAGACAAAGACTCTTGGCTCAAAACAATGCAAGAGTAGATGGAATCATTTAAGAAGAATGAGATTTATGAGTTAGTGAAACTTTCCAAAAGCAAGAAAGCTTTTAAGAATAGATGATGATAAGTTAGCGAAGTATAAGGCTAGACTACTAATAAAGGGATATAATCAACAGAAGGGTATCAATTTCAATGAGATTTTCTCACCAATAGTCAAGATAACGTCGATACACACAGTAATGGGACTAGTTATTAGTTTGGATTTTAAATGTGAGTAGCTTGATATGAAGACTACTTTCTTACACGGTGACTTGGATAAGGAGATTTACATAAAACAATTGGAAGGGTTTTAGGTCAAAGGAAAAGAGGACTTAGTATACAAGTTAAAGAAGAGTCTTTGTTGACTCAAACAGGCACTAAGGTAGTGGTATAAGATGTTCAATTTGTTTATGACGAGCAGTAGTTACAAGTGAATGTTAGCTAATCCTTATGTCTATTTTAGAAATTTCCTTAATGGTAACGTTATCATTCTTCTCTTACATATGGATGATAAGTTAATGGTTGGAATAAGTTGTTGGCATAATTTATAGGTTGATTATCCAAGTTCTTTAACATGAAAGATTTAGGTCTTACAAAACAGATTTTGGGCATAGAGATTACTCGTAATAGGAAGGCTGGAAAGTTATGGTTGTCACAAAATAAATAAATTGGATGGATGCTTTATAGGTTCAATATGAAGAATGTCAAACCAGTGAGTACACATTTAGCTTCTCATTTCAAGTTAAGTAGGAGAGCTTGTCCTACCACTGAAAAGGAGAAAGAGTATATATCCTCTATTATGTACTCTTCTACTGTCAGTTCAATGATGTAAGTCATGGTATGCACCAAACTAGAAATTGTGCAAGCTGTTAAATTGGTAAGTAAATTTTCATCCAATTCGGGAAAGGTACATTGGGAAGCAATAAAGTAGATCTTTAAGTAATTGCATGGTAATTCTATACTGTGTTTAAGTTTTAGAGGTGGTGAACCAAATCTAGAAGGCTACACACATGCGGACATCATTAGCGATCTCGATAACTGAAAGTCATCCTCAAGATATTTCTTCAAATTCATGGGGGGAGCTATTTCTTGGAAATCCAATTGTAAAAGTGTATAGCTTTATTTACTACTAAGGCAGTGGAAGCAAAAAAGGAGATGTTTTGGCTGAAGCAATGTCTCTTAGAATTGAACGTGAAATAAAATGAGTATATGGTTTTCCTATGATAGCCAAAGTCTTATGGATTTAAGAAAAAATTCTATGTATCATTCCCACATTTAGCACATTAAAGAAAGGTATCATTGGTAGCAATCTGTGGTTGGAACGAACTAATGAAGTTGAAAAAGATTCACACAAACAAAAATGGTGTTGACATGTTGATGAAGGTAGTTCTCGAGAGGAAACTTGAGCTTTGTAGTAAACTTGTCAGGATAACTTTTAAGTGATTGATCAAGTGGTTGAAAAAGATTCACAAAAACAAAAATGGTGTTGACATGTTAATGAAGTTAGTTCTCAAAAGTAAACTTGAGCTTTATAGTAAACTTGCCAGGATGACTTTCAAGTGGTTGATTTCTCCTCCAAAATGGGCTAAAGAGGGAGATTGTTGTAGGTCTAGTCAAATTCTATAGACGTTTATTTGTTTAATTATACTAAATCTAGACTAAGGAAGTGTTAGTTGTCTACATGGATCAAAAGGAATGAAGTTATGGGTGATCATGTGCAGTATAAAATCTTATCATTTTGAGATTTAATAATATGTTTGAGAGATAGAAGTTACATTAACTACAAATTTATTAAATTTTGATTTCTAGAATTTGTTCAAGAGTATTATTGGTGTATATATGTGTATGTCTATACATATACACATCAATTTTATACTTAATTATATAAGTAGTTAGCAGAAGTCTTGCTATTTGATTTAGTGGATTTTATTGTCAATTTGTCCATAGATTTTACCTATATATTTGAGGGTTTTTCATGTAAAAATATTGTGTTCATTATTTTTCAATCATCTTTATTGTGTGAGTAATTTGTTATTGGTTGAGTGAACTTGAAGATCATATGAGCGTTATTGCTCGAAGCCCTAGCACTTATAATATCGCAAATTCCTTTAGCACATGGACACAAGTCTCTTAAATTCCATTCCATGACTAGGATTGGCACTTAGGAGTAGTTGGATCTTGTTGGAAGACATAATTCAAATTTTTAGGAGTATTTTTGTTATTCTATTAACACCAAATAAGGTGGAAGATTTTCTACCGTTGTTTCTCCTGATTCCTAGCCTAGACGTTAAGAGTTTTTAACCGAACGAACTCTTCTTCCTTAACAAGTTTTAGTTAGGATGTACAACCTATATATAGGCTATCTTTTTGCTTCAATAAAACTTACATATAGCAGCTATGATCTTCATCTCTCTTCATCAATGTATGTCAAAAACAAGGCACGAATGATTTGTTGATAGTAAGTGTTTACATTGATGACACGATTTACACTAGTTCATAAACTCAACTTATATTAGAGTTTAAGAGCTTTATGAAGTTTATGTTTAAGATGAAAAATTTTAGTGAATCGTATTATTTTTGGGATTAAAAGTGATTCAAAACAAGGAATGAATCTTTATCTCTCATAAAAAATACATCGATGATACTCTGAAGAAGTACAATATGATGGTCTGCAAAGAAGATGTTACACCTATAAATATTAACGAAAAATTACAAACAGAAGATGGAACCAAGCTTACTAATGCTGGTCAATATCGAATTATGATCAGATGGCTTATATACATGACTCATTCACATCCAAACATCAGCTTCTCAATAGGTGTTCTTTCTCGGTTCATTTATCAGCCTACTAAGCATCATTTTGGTGTTACTAACAGGATCCTATGTTACTTAGTTGGGACGAAGGATCTGGGGATACGGTACAGAAGAGAAGCTTCTTTTTGCCTTAAAGGACACAGTGATAGTGATTGGGCTGGAGCATTTGATGATAGATGGAGCACTTCCGAAAACTAGTTTTCTCTTGGTTCAGGTATTGTTTCATGGAGTTCAAAAAGCAAGCCACCGTGGAACTTTCATCTACAGAAGGTGAATATGTTGCTATGACAGCCACCACATGTCAAGCAGTGTGGCTAAGAAGAATCCTATGTGACTTGGGTCATAAGTAAAGTGGAGCAACAGATTTGGTATATGACAGTAAATCTATATTATTGTTGGCAAAGAATCCTATTTTTCACTGTAGAATCAATTGAAATTAAGCACCACTTTATTCAAGAGCTGTTAAGCAAAGGAGAAGTTTAATTGGAAGTTACAAAATTGATCAACAAGTTGCAAATCTTTTCACCAAGAGCATACCACAGAAGAAGCATGAAGAATATTGTGCTCAGTTGGGACTCTCCAAATTCAAATGAAGGGGGAGTGTTGGAAGACTTAATTCAAATTTTAGAAATGTTTTTATTATTTTATTAACACCAAATATGGAGGAAGATTTTCTATTATTGTTTCTCTTAATTCCTAGCCTAGACATTAAGAGTTTTTAGCTCAATAAAAATTTCTTCCTTATC
>JANIPN010626113.1:0-11603 GCA_027478595.1 Erythroxylum anguifugum
GAACCGCTCCCCGAGCGTCCGCGGCGGCGTGACCGGCGCCGCCGCCGACGCCGCCCGGCACCTCGGCCACCACCACCACCACTCGGGGCACCTCGACCTGCGGAAGACGTTCGGCAATCCGACCCCCCTGGGCATCCTCGGCTTCTGCGTCGCCCTCTTCCCGATCTCCATCGCCTTCATGACCTGGCGCTGGGCGGGCGGGTACGGCATCGCGACCGGCGCCGCGAGCGTGTGGTTCGGCGGGCTGCTGATGATCCTGGCCGGCATCGGCGAGTTCATCCTGGGCAAGCAGTTCCCCTTCATCGTGTTCATGACCTACGGCGCGCACTTCCTGTCCTTCAGCACGACCTTCATGCCGAGTTTCAACGCGGTCAGCTACTTCACGGGCCAGGGCGAGTACAACGGCGCCATCAACGACTCGAATCTCTTCCCGCGCGGGTTTGCCGCCAGTTTTGGTATGTCCTTCACGTGTTCCTACAGATGCCCCACAGGCTGACCCCATAGCCTACTACCCACTCGCGTTGTGCATCGTCAACGTCATCTTCATGATCTGCGCGCTGCGGGCGAACGTGGCCTTCGTCCTTATCTTCCTGCTGCAGACCATCGGCTTTGCCCTGGCGACGGGCGGATTCTGTAAGTGAAAGAGAGGCCAATCGATATGGGCACACTAACAACTTCCTAGTCAAGCTCTCCTGGTTCGATCTGTACGGCGCGGACCGGTTGGTGGTCGGCGCCGGCGCCTGTTTCTTCGCCGCCGTCCTCGTGGGCTGGTATCTCCTCTGCAGCACCATGTTCCGCACCATGGAACTCCCGCTGCCGCTCCCCGTCATCGAACTCAGTGGGATCTCCAAGTCGATGCGGCGCCCACCCGCGCGCGAGCGGCGCGCGTCGTCGTGAGAGGCGTTGGTGCGTGTGACCGCCGGTCTCGAAGGGTGATGGATGGATGGAAGAAGAAGAAGAAGAAGATAAAGATGTGGGTGGGTGTGTCATCGTCGTCATCACCACATAGCCACGGCATCTATCGGTGCGTCGTCAGTCAGCAAACCAACCACGCAGGTCACCGGCGGTGTGCGTGTGGCTGTGGGTCGGGATTGAGTGAGTGAGTGAGTGAGAGATCCGTGACGTGTGTGGACGCGGTGGATGGATGAATGGATGGATGGGGATGTTTGGATACGGTAGCGTGAGAGAGAGAGGAGGGTGGAAATCAACCGGATAGATAGAGGGATCCTAATGTGGGCGGGTTCACACCACCACGGGGAAGATGTACACTTTTCATATCGGTCATTGAGCTAGCTACATATTTGAAACCATTAATTTTCGAATTCACGCGCTTGACGCAGCCCGCAACGTCGACCGTCCGGGCCATGGTCACACCAGTTGTCCGTCCTTTCGTCGAGGTCGCAACCTCACGCTCGGCCGTATGTGCCCGGAAGGTTCATGTCACCGACCTTCGTCAACGCTGCGTACTTTTTTTTTAATTGCAATGTGAAAACTTCAGCGTGATCATTGTTAAGACGACTCTAAGCTGACTCCATCACAGATCCGCCTCCCAGTCCGAGTCATCCTCCTCGCAGCCGACGCTCCTGAAGGGCGGGAGGGTGTCGTCGGGGTCGAGCAGGACGAGCGGAAAGTCGAAGGTTGCAGGGGGTGCTTCGTTCGCAGGAGCCCCATCCTCGTCATCGCTCGAGTTACTATCGAGCGTATCCCAGACCCCCGATTTGCGCAGGCCCCAGCGAACGCGCTCGCCGGTGGATGGATGCGCGGCGGCGATCGACTTCTGCCCCAAGTTTTTCCGCATGACCTGCTCCACGCCCATCAGCGGCTTCCACTGGCCCGCCACGCCCACCACGGCATCCGCTTCGTCGCGCCACTGCTGGAAAAAGGGCAGGCCCATCTGGGCATAGGTTGCCGCGGTGATGGGCATCTGCGGCGGTGCGAGCCCCGTCAGTCGCTGGAAGGACCGTGCATCGATGAGCTGGACGCTGATGATCGTGGCATTGGCCACATCCCAGATGCCGGGATCGTTGGTGTCGGGTTCGATGCGCTGGATGATGCGGCCGCCCGCGCCGAGGCTGAGCTGGACGATGTGATCTTCCTGAGTAACAGACAAATCGAGTGTTTTGTCATCGTATTTCCGGATGCTTTCAGCTAGAAATATGTCAACGGAATTCTTCGGGATCGAAGGAGGAATTTTCCGCCTCCAAGTCACCACTCACACCCATGTAATTCTTTCCCACCAAACGACAGCACTTGTCTGCTCACCGCAATACCCCACGTCTCGACAATCTTAAGTTTCAGATCATTTACGATGGTGAAGCTCGTGCTCCGAAACCGTTGAGTGTCGCCTTGATACGCAACAAAGACAGTGACGCTTGCCGCTCCGCCACGAAGCCTCAAGACTAAGTGCACGGTTGCTTCCTTGCTTCCGCGTTAGTTTCTGACCCGAAATCTAGGGCTCCCGAGATGATACCTTTTGTATTCCAGAAGAAGCTAAAGTTTTACCTGAAGGCAGTGTCAGCGTTGCAGAATGTTTAGTCAGGAAAACTCACGATCCTCGAGCTGCTTTCCGGCAAAGATGATTCGCTGTTGATCAAGGGGAATCCGTGTTTTTCGTGTGATCAAATGTTTGACCGCATCGATTTCCATGTCCCTGTGGACTTCAAGAGTGATTACTTTGCCCGTCAAAGTTTGGGCGAATATTTGGTACCGATGAACAGTTGGGAGGACAAACTGAAGGTCGATTCGGTTCTGCGTCGGGTTTAGGGCAGGAAATTCCGCTAAGATATCCGCAATGGTTTTCTTTCGCTCTGGAGCCTCGTGCTCTTGATCATGGACGTAGATGGAGTCACCCGCTTTGAGACCGAGCTGGCTTGGCGTCTTTGTCAGCGGAAGATCGCGAGCGCCCGCTGGCAGCGGATCCACGTATGAGATGAGCTCATATAATTCCTTCTGGACCGGAACCACATCTTTCATGGTGTTTGCGGAGAAGTGCCGGGCCTTGAGCTTCGGAATGATCTGGAGTTGGATACCTCCCACCGAATCTCGGCCCGTGACTTGCCATTCGATGGATCCTCCCACCGGCTCGTTGCTCGACATCTTCGGAGAACCCGACCGTGTCGTTGTCTCGCGCGCGCGCTCTCCTCTCACGGGCTCCACCTGACGCGGCGGCGCTACCTCTGTGGCAACAAATTGTCTGACTATCCCTGGACTTGTCGCAACTCCATCCAGCCAGTTCTGCTCGGGAATGACGAGATAGTCTTGCTGCGGGGTGAGCTTGTTCATGCGCCGGAGCATCGAGCTCATGTCTCCGGACAGCGCTTCTCCCGAAATGGCGTTCACACCGCCGATGAAAGGTCGAACCACAAATTGCTGTTGCGGAGAGCATTGGAACTCGATCCATACCGCTTCCATCTCTAATACTCTCGTTAGCACGATCAATATGTGTCAATTCGGGTCTGTCATACGATAGATGGGTAGAAATAAGCCGCCCTGCGAAACCATGCTGGGTGGGAGTTTGTGGCTGAAAGGCCGAATATCGAAGAGTGGAAACTGCCCCAGACCGGGAGGTAGGTGATATTCTTTGCCATCCTCCGGGACTCGCACTGTCCTATGGAATTTGATTCGAGCCTCGGTCTTTTTACGGCGTCCTATCTTGATGTTGGTAGAAAGACCCTTTGCAACTGAAGGCAAATCTTGCCCGGTTGTATTTGCTTCAATTTCAGCGTCTAATGGATCCGGGAATGCTTTGTTCAGGAATGAAGCAATAGTTTGGTTCCGGTTGATCCGATAACCCTTCACGGCACTGTAACATGGTCTTCCATCCGTTACTTCTACGGCAGTCGTAAAAACATCAAGCCAAGTGAGATCAATGACACGGCCGAAGGCAGAGAGGTCGAATAGCTGGCTTGGTGCAAGCTCTACGCTCTGTCAGCTCGAGATGAAGTTCAGATTGCTATCTTAAACTGGCTTACCAGGATCATTTTCCACGATTTTCCGCCGTAGACTCCAAAGTGTAGTATCACTCGGAAGCGACCATGTCTCCGAGTACGTATCTCCCCTGCGCGCGTCGGGGGACAATTTGGGAATTCCATTGACTTTAACCGTCATGATTTTGGCGCTTGTCAGTGGCGTAGGATCGTGTGCAGCATCGCCGACGTCCGAAGGGACCAACGTGGCGGACGAAACCCTGGAAGCGAGCGATTGCACGCCTGAGGAACGACCCCCTCCCCTAGTTTCAATGTTGCCGAATGAGGGAGTACCAGCGACTGTTGCGGGCCCAGCTCTCGTCCTGTATTCTTGAATTGGCTCGGACGTCCGTGAATTCGCCGCCATACTAGGACTATGAAGAGACATCTGTGCCAGGTGAAGAGGCGGATGAGCTGTAGTAGAGTCTGCACCGAGTCAGCATCCTCTGAAAGAGGGTATCAAGATCTCGAGGTATACCAGTACGCCCTGAAATGATCTCCTTGATGGCGGCCTCAACTAAAACGTAGCTTTGGTCCTTGTTCGAAGCAAAGCGACAGATCCCGCGATGGGTGGAGTTGAGTGGAAACACCGTCTCATTGGGCAATCCAAGAACCGCCGAGCTCTCTGGAACGATCTAGAAAGATACTCAACGCGCGATTCGAACGTCAAAGGGGAACTCTTACCAAGCTATTCAACATCGCTTCCTTCTGCTGTTCGGTGAAGGACATGATTTTGAGCTTGCTGCTGCGGGGCACGAATTGCTGGGAGATGTCGGACAGGATCTGAGAGTTTCTCTCAAGCGCACGGATCAAGGACTTTCGAATCCCCTTACCGAGGCTCATGAGGTTGATGAGGTTCACAAACACCAGCGACAGCGGTACCACATCCGAGCCACGGTGGGGTGTGCCCATGAATATGATGCCTTTGACCGACCGGAGTAAAGGGCCGAAGCGATCGCGGTCTTCGTTGGCCAAGACCAGTGCCTACATAGACATGTGAGTGATCGTTCGCAGGCACGGAGATCGAACACACACCTTCTTGACAATGACGCCGCCGAGGCTGTGTGCGACGAAGACCAATGGACGCGCCTGAGACTGTGAGGTACCTCAGCATATACACCCCGAAATTGGCTCTATAGACGTTACCTCCGCGCCAGCCCGCACCAGAAGCATCCGATTCAGGAGGTCCCGCGCGAAGGTCTCGATCCCCGCGGTCGATCGGCTGAACGCCAGACCGGAGTCGTACCCAAACGTCATGATCCGGGCACTCGGAACGGACGTCGGCAGCAGGTCTTCGAGCCAGAATGTACCCGATCCGGGTTCGGTCCATGTTTTCCTGGCCGTGCCATTGAGCCCATGGACAGCAATGATACTAGGGATAGAGTCAGATTAGCAGCGATGATGCCTCAGAGTAGCACGAACTCTACGTCGGGAGCGACATGCGCGGCGGTTTCAGGCGTTGGATATAGGATAAAAAGGCCATGGGGTCCAGAGTCAAAGTCATGTGGAATTTTCAAAGGAGGCTCAGGTTCTTTAGCATGCTCACTCTTTGACGAGGAGGCTTCTTGTGGCGAGTCGACGGAGTCCCGCTCTGTCTTCCTCCGTGAAGATTTTTTCGACTTCAATGCCTTCAACAGTGGCATCTTCTGCGGCCTGGGCGATACTTGGAATCAACGAAGGTGCGGGGACGTCATGCAAGAATTTCCCCAAAGTACCCGGGCGGCGAGAAGCCCGGGAATCTAGGCGTATGAGAGCGGGTCACACAGCCACACTGCGCTGTCGGTGCTTGGCGGCGCGATGACTAGCCAGCCAGAAAGTGGGTCTAAACATTCATTATGGATCCCAGTATGTACACGTACACCAGCGCCGCTGACTATTTAACGAACTTGTGGCGAATGATCGAGTTCCTCGACCACTCAATTGTTCAACTGCCCGATATCTGCCGGGATCTCCCAGTAATCATCTTCGACCGAATGACGAGTCTCATACCAGTCCGCATCGAGCGAGACGCCCGCCTTGGTATTGACCTTGCGCAGATCCTCGCGCATCAGGAACGCCTTTTCGCAATGCGCAATGTGATTGAGGCCCGAAGTCGAGCGTTCGACCGTCACGCCCGTGACTGGACTCCGAGCGAGTTTGCGCCATGCAAATGCGCAGTGCTGTCCTCGTCAGCTTTGCAAGGATTTCATCTCACCGGACGAAAACGAACCTTGACGTGCCACTCCTGCGCCATCCAGAACCACCCCTCACCAATCGGCTTGCCGCCCAACGCCGCGACTTCGTCGATGGTCAGCGGCTGCGTCCCGTTCTTGTCGGCATAGTAGAGCCAGGACCCGCCCGGTCCGTCGCCGGCCGTTTCCCATTCTTCGAGAAGCTGCGTATCCTGGCAGTGCGGAGGCAGCCATGCCAGCGCATGCGAGTCATAGTGGCATCCGTTCGCAATCGCCTCCGCCAACGTATCTCCGCAACGACACGAGCGGCGGTGCGGCGTATGGATGAAGCCCCACTTGATGTAGGGATGGAAGGAACCCAAGAGTTGTGGATAGAGGGTAGTGATGGACACTTCAGAGACGCGAGCGAGTCCGATCAGTGCGAATAGGAACAGTACGGCTTTCCCGGTAAATATAAGGAATCGCGTCCACGGGCGCTGCGTGCGAGTTGCTGAAGGTTGTAAAGGCTCGCTGATGGTAGCTTCCTCCAGTTGCTGTAACTTCGCATAGCCACTTTGAGGCCCCATTATGTCACTCGATCTCTCTTCAGTTCCCAGAGGATGCTGATATCCGGCTACACGGTAGTCGTTGAGATAGCAAGCGAACTTAGAGAGTTCCAAAGGAACCGATTGAAAGGGAGAGTGAATAGCATAACGATGTGGGCTGAATACATTTTCTCGACCTAGGTACCGGGTATGACCTCGGACCCTGAAAGCGTTCTCGCCTACCTCCTTTCTCCGATATGCATTTGTTCGGAACCGTCAGCCACCGCATTGCCAAGAAGGGTATGCCTCTGACACATGGGAGGGTGTTGTGGGGCAACGGTACATCGTAGTGTCTGCTTCGCCATGAGTACGTGCCGTATATAAGATGCGAACTCAGTCAGTTGGGCGTGCATTAGTGTCTACTTGCTGCACAGCTCGTTCGGCAGTAGGCATGGCGATCGACTCATGCTAAGAATTCACGATGCCGGATCCGGGTTGCGTTCACTATGGGTATGTGCACAGACTGTTGATCGTATGTGTCGATCTCATCTTTAGCAGCTGTCATAATAGGAACGCTCTTCGTGGTGGCTTCTCACGGAGGCTTCCCTAGCATGAAAAGGGGTAGCACTGGCTGAGGCTAACCCTTAGGGTGCATGTTCGGTCCCCGTCTGATCTTTCAGCTCAAATCCTCAAGAACACTTCGCATAGTACTGCTTAAGAAGGCAAATGCAGAGCAGGTGCCGAGGTTGTTGGCATCGTGGTATCTTGATTCATAGAACCTCATCTCACTGGCTGGATGGGATGGGGTTGAACGAAGATCTCTACGCCACGAAGATCGGCAACATCGCTTTCGAGTATGCCTATATGGGCTGAGACGTGGAAGTTGAGAGGGCTTGCAAGAATGGGTCGTAAAACCAATGGAGTGTCACAGAGGTACGTGTGCAAGCCGGTAGAGCCGCGAGTACGTGGAGATGCAGAACGCCATGAGCCGTGTGTCCGCTAGTTTAGCGTCAGATAAGTAGGTGGGGGGTGTGCAGCAGGGCACCCTTGCATACTTTCTTGGGTGTATGTATCAGTGTTTCCATCCGTAATGTATAGATCCTGTAAACAACGTCGAAGACCCCCTTTGCGCTGGTTCCTGCTTGTGTCCATCTTTTTAGCGTCGAGGAGGAGGGGGCGGGGGTACGAGTGCCGAGGTGAACAGTACACACTGCGCGGGGAGGGGTTTCACAGTGGCGTGGGGTGGGAGAAGAGAGTACTACTGATCATTGGAAGTGTCAAAAAAAAGAAGAAGACACACTCATAATTTGTGATTGCGTTATCGCACGGAAGGCGCCGGGTGGTGGCGGTGAGGCGGCGGGCTCGGCCGGATCAGGAAGCAGCGGAACGGTTCGCGCCGTCTTGGCTTGGCTTTGGCCTTTGGGGCATGGTGTAACTCAAATCATGTAGAATGCTGCGGGGTTGATGGTGATCTGCATTAAGAATGTCGAAGGAAAATTTCGCGACCCGAAAGTGAGGAGACCGTCTAGAACCCGCTTCGTGCTGCAGGGTAGATTCCCTCTTGATGGGCGATGCAGGGACAGCGTGGGCGTTGCCGATGCAACCCCCCACCACACTTTTCGATAAACTCTCCCACAGTCCCATCCACATTTTTGGGCTGCTACAGGTCTGTGCGTTGTGGGTTCTCCACACCCGAGAGAGTGTTCGTCCACTCGGGTGTCACATCGGTTGGCCTTCAATACGATGTACAACGGTGGCGTCTGAGTTGGCACCGGGAGTGGCACGGCTGGCGGCCGCCTCACACCGCCTGAACCACAGATCAGGACACACCTGACAATGTGTCGCAGCAGTGGGCTGCAGGACGGTCTAGATCCGGACTAGACTTAGTTCTCGCAGTGCGCTTGGCAGAGAGTGGGAACAGAACTTCCGTTGGTTGAAGGATGAAGTTTCCATTAAGACGCCACTAGTTCTATGTATATGAAAGAAGAAAGAGGGGTTTGATCGCGCTGCCAATCAGTGATTGAGACTTTGATGAAGGAGCTCCTCATGTGAAGGGAGTACTGGCATGTGCACCGGTCGAAGTAGCTCTTTCTTCGGCCCATGCCGATCCATGTACTCGTCGAGCTGCTCACGCTTCTTGCATTGGTGCGGGATCTCGTAGCCATTGATGACACCGGCGTTCGGGCCCTTCAGCGTCGGCCACTCGAGTGTCATGTCCATGTTGCACACCACGTGCTGTCGCAGATATCCAAAGCAGTGGGCAAGGTGCCACAGCTCGCCGCCTTGCTTGGACTTCTCATTGGGATCCACACCGACGAGGTCGCTCTTATTGTTGACCAGATTCCAGAATGCGTCGCGTAGCATCCAGATGCAATGGTACTGATGCGCCCATGAGACCCCATATCGATTGAAGCCATCGCCATAGGCTTGGCCTTGGGGAAGGCCGTAACGCTCGGGATTGTCGAGGATTGTAAAGCCGTTACCGTGAGGGAGCTGGTCTGTCCAGATCTTGTCGCCTTCTTCGCTCGGAAGGATGTGATCGTCATGGAACACAACCGTCTCGTAGCCCACCTGCGGGAATATGTAGTCGGTGACATCGTAGGGCATCGGTTTGGTTGGGTAGAACCAAATAGTGACGAGGAAAGCGATGTTGAACAGGGCGAAAATCAACGTTGTTACAGCGCGATAGGTCCAGCTGCTCGGTGTCGACCGCCTCTGGGCGAATGAGTTTTCTGATCCTGATTCGAGCAGACTGTCGGTATCTGAATCGGCGACCTGAGAGTACATGCTCTTCTCAGAGAGTCGCTTCGGTTTGGACACTGCGAACAACGACCCCACAATCTTCCATCTTGAAATCTGCTCCGTGATCTTCATGGTTCTAGCTTGCCAGTAGGGTGAGCCCGAGTTGATTGACAACCGTAACCCTGAGCTTAGATGCTCAATAAAGAACTCGGAAGTACGATTGAGTGACGAAGGTTGGTGGAAAAGCTATCGTACGTTTGAAATGTGGGAAGGCCAAGGATACCCTTCAGAGTAGAGGGTACCGGGAAGGACTCGGCCTCGGCTCATTGAAGCTCACGATAGCGGCAAGTTTTCGACGGTTGGGCATGTTGCTGGACACTAGCGAACTCAAGTACTATGCAGTTGATCAGCCAGCACACTGTTATGGCCACTTTACTCGGTCTTACTGCACGCATCTTCTCTTGGCTGCCGATCAGTTCAATCGTTGGGGAAGCAGAATTTTACGCTGCAAGTTCGCCTTGTCCAGCCCGACCTGGGTCAAGCCACAACATCGACCCCATGGTTGTACAGCGAAGCGGCTCGTAGTGGTCAAGATTTCTGCAGACGCCATTGGCGGGAGGACGGTCTTGGGGGGGTTGCATGCATGAGTAGTTGAAGATAGAGACAGATAATATGCCGGTGTGTGGAGACAGGGCCACCACGCGAAGGGCAGGGGGATCTTGGCCGGGGTCGCTCGGAAACTGCCACCCGTCTCGGGTGCTCGGATAAAGTGACGGCCCGCCCCGGTCTCGTTGGCGATAATGACAGTCTGGGGAACAGATTTTTTAGGCTCGGACCCCATTCTGGAGCTAGTTGTCAACCACGTAGCCTCATTTTTGAGACATGCATACAGAGGTGTTCTTGGCGCTGTAGTGGATCTCTGGGCATAGTCTCGGGGTTCTGTGATCGGCAATTACTCTGGTATTATGGTACAATCTTTATTACACTTCCTCTGCTAACAGCCCCGCCGACTAGCTCGGACGAATGACCAGCGACATGTCCGCTTGATGATCTTTCGCCCACCCGAGTATCCGGTCCCAGTTCCGACACTCATGCTGCGTGTGGAACTGCGCGGCTGGTAGCTTCTCGTCGTCCTGCCACTTGAACGGCACTACTGCAATGTCTCCGTGGCACATGAGTGCTAGTCGGATCGTATCGATACAATGGTCTGTGGGTGTTCAGCTAGCGTTTGACGGAGGAATATGCGCTGTAGAGGGTGTTCACACATACCAACATGCTCCCACCGGCGCTCGTCATTTTCTTGACTCCAGTAATAGTCGCGGAAGATGTATTCTCGAACCGTGTTTCTAGTCAAGGCGTCAGAGGCGATAGAAAAGCCAAAGATGTGGTGACTTACAAGCAATGGATCTGATGAAAGACGTCAAGAGTTGCGAGATATCCGCTTCCGTCGGCGAACGGAATAGACTCGCGCCCAATAGCTTTGAGGTCATCTCCGGACACCACAACATGTGCCCATTTGGTGTATGATTCATGCCATGCGGTGGTTATTGCTTTGCTTGGTCTTCCCCGGAATTTGTTGGTGTTGTATACGGTACTGTTCGTGGTGACGGTTTCATAGGTCACAGCGTCCCGAGCTGGTGAATGGATCAAGTTCGGACCATGATTGCGGGTGCTTTGCGTGGTGAGGGCAAGGTACAGAGACCAAGGTAAGTTCAAGCATAACATCAGCACTCCAATGTAAAAAGTAAGACTCAGTCGCCTCCGTTCTGGGCTTTTCAATTGTGAGCCCTCCTGCTCTTCGAGCAAGCCATCTTCGGAGCCATCACTGCTGAAATCGCGATATTTCTTCTCGCTTGCTTGTAATAGGAGAAGCTCTGAGGGCGAAAACATTGCTCATATGCGGGACCTTGGGAACCGACAAGGAAGACAAATGAAGGAATGAGTGAAGATGGATCAGAGCAAGTGGAGATAGGACACAGATTAGAGGAGTGGAGGAGTGAATAGAACATGAGGTCCTTCAGAGCTATGACCGCCCGACATTGGAGAACCCCAGAAGTCAGCTTTCGAGATGAGGTAGAGGCTGTATACCTGTAAGGGCTAAACGCTAATGCAGGCATAGTGTGCATGTGGCGTATGCATATAGAAGTAGGGAGGGGAGGGAGAAAGACGGGAGGGGGGAAGGGGGGCGGAAAACCGCTCCC
>JANIPN010626638.1:0-28225 GCA_027478595.1 Erythroxylum anguifugum
CTGTCAGTGAGTGAGATTCAAGAGCTCAAGAATCTCGCAGCCACAGCCCAGATCTTTGAAAGCCTCTTTGACTCGCCTGTTCGTGGCGAAGATGACCAGGTGCCGACTGTCGGATCAGAAGCACGCATGCAAAGCAATGATCCGTTCGCTGCGTTCTTGGAAGACAAAAACATGCGGCAGGCGATCATCGAGATAATTTGCGACAAAGAGTTTGAGGGATTTTGCAAAGATATCGACAGGATCCTGAATTTGGATAGGCAAGTGATCACCACCTCTCGCTGAGCATGTCATTGCTGGTGTCATCACCGACGAGTTATGCCCTACTACTAGATAATGCAAAAGGAAAGCTGAGTTAGCTGTATATTAAGCTAATACTTGATCTCGTGTCAATTCAGATGCATTCCAAGCCACAGGTATCCATACGCATCCTGCAGCCTAGCGGAACTGAACCAAGTACCAGGCCTCGTGACAGCTTCGTAACATTTCACGGAAGAGCCAAGAACGACAAGACAAACTCCCAGTATAAACGCCGTGCCTTGTACTCGTCAACGTATAGAAGAGATATAAACGGCAGACTTACTACCACCACCACTGCCAGACGCCCTACTCCCAGTCTTCCTCGTCGCTGTCATCCTTGCTGCTCTCCTTCTTCTTGCCGCCGGCGCCCGAAGCCTCGTCCTTCTTCTCCTGCGGGCTTCCGGGCGCAGCACTCGTAGCTCCGCTGACTAGATCGTAACTCGACTCGGACCCGGCGGTGCTCTTCTCGTCGTGGCTCTTGCGCGGCTCCTTGAGGTGGGCTGATGAGGTCGCTAGTGGGGTGGTTCCGCGCGCTTCCTCTTCGGTCGATGCGCGTGCTTGGGGCGTGGAGGGGCCGTTTTTGGCGGAAGACGAGTCCGAGTCCGAGTCCGACGAGTCTTCGTCCCATGCGAGGTCGGCGGCGTCGGCGCCTGTGTTGGCGGATTTGGTGGTTGCTGCTGTTTGTTGGGGGAGGAGGGGTTAGTTTCTGGAGGTTTGGTTGGGGGGTAAAGAAAGGGGTAAAGAGGAACGGGATGATGGAATGATGGGATGATGGGAGGTAGGGGCGGGTTCATGGGATCTGAGTGTGGGGTAAGGAAAGGGAAAGGGGATTGCGATGGGGATAGGGATGGGGGAACGAGCAGGAAGAAACCCCACCTTTCAGCATCTCGCGCCGCCGCTTCTCTTCACTCTCAATCACCATGCGCAAGAAGTAGTACCGTGCCCAGAAGGTCGGGTAATCAACTTTTTCCGGCACCAGCTTCTCCATGGCGCGCCGCAGCTCGTCGTACTTCTTCAGGTCGCCCGCGATCTCGTCCGTCCGCTTTTCAATGTCAAACTCCTTCCGCCACTTGTCCCACTCGCTGCTGGCCGCCGCCGGGTCCTTGGTGAAGCTGTCCAGCGAGCAGTGGATCACGTGCAGCTGCGCGTCGAACCGCGTCGCGTGCACCACCCGTTTGCCGTCGGCGTCTTTGCTCTCAAACAATACATCTGCGGTGCCGGGCTTGCCGCCTTCTCCTGCGGCGCCGCTGCCGCCAATGGGAGGCGTCACGATCACTGCGTCGCGGAGGAAGTTGGTCAGGTTCGTGCCGAACTTGAATAGCGCTTCGTCTGCGGCGTCTTCGGCGCGCTGTAGGTCCGCGAGGCGCCGTGATGCTTCGCTCCGGAATCGCTCAATGAATGCTGGGCTGGTCGGCTCGTTTGATGTCGTCGATGTAGTAGTAGCATCTTTGGCCTTCTCTTCACCGCCTTCTGCTGCCTCGCCCTCCTTTGCCGTATCTTGCTTCTTCTTCTTCTCTCCCTCTGCTCCTGCATCTCCACCCTCCGTCTCGTTTCCTGTGACTGTTCCCGCAGACAAGCTCCTCGCACGTCCCTCAAGAGTGGTTCTGAGGTCGCTGAACCCCTTAAAGGCGGACTGTCCCGCGGCCGAGGCCTCGCGCTGTGCCTCCTGGATGTACGACTGCGCCTGCTTGTTGACGCTGCCCCAGAGCCCGCCGATCTTCATGCCCCATGGCGACGCCGTGAAGGAGCGGTACGTCTCTTGCAGGTCCGTGGTCAGGTCGCCAGGCTCGCTGGGTCGGGCTGTGTTGGAGCTGGAAGCGTCGTTGCTGGCTGTCGTCGTGCTTCCGCTGGAGCCATCCTGGTGTTCTCGCTTCAGCACCTCTTCTTGGATGTGGTCGTACACGCCAGCGTCCATGACGAATGGTTTCTGGGTGGCAGTGTTGTGGTGGTCTGGTCGTCTGATAGTCTGATGGCTCAAGCGATTGGTTGAGAAGGTTGAAGGGGGGAGCGCTTGTTTGCTGCTATGGATCAGGAGGTGAGCAGCTTCAGGACTGCAGGCAGCGGAAGAGTCGGGAGCCTCGCGGTGGTCGGTGGGATAGTCCGACAGGAAGGGAAAAGAAAACAAAGGACAGATGTCGAGAAGAAGTCGGTGGTCGTGTGATTCACGGAGTAGTTCAAATGATTAGCAGTTGGAAAGCGAGTGGGTGCTCGTTCATCCCAACGCCGGTTGCTTCGTGTGGGGTCAGCTCGTTGGTCGGCCGCTTGCGCCGAATGCTGGTTGCTTTGGGCGCCAAGACTTGGAGACAGCTTATGACGGAGCAAAAACTCCGATGATTTTACAGTGCAGACGCTCGTGCAAGCATGATGCAGTTTCGAATGTTTGACGTGCACTACCATTGTTGATACTTGACGATTACGAATGTTTGTACCATACTGTATGAGTTGTGTTTGCATGTATGATATTTGAGAGCTTCCTATTGCAAGTTGAATACTCTCATAGAATTGCGTTCTACGCTTCCTTTGATACATTCTGCACGACTACAGGCGCCAGCTATGCGAGCAAAGCTCCCGTCGCTGCAAGCTGCATCTCGAACATTGATACGGCGCGACATTTCGACTGCACGATGTCTGCAAAGTCATGACAACCCATTGGTAAGTGTGATTCTCATTCCTGGCTTCAATCATATTCAAAGATCTATCCAACTAATTCAAAGAGTCCATTTTCCAGGGGCTGCCCAAGTCCGGAACGCCACCTCAGCTGCCGCGAGCGCAAAGGGGACTGCCTCAGAAGCGCAATATTGAAGGCGTTCGCAAGATTGTCGCAGTCTCGTCAGCCAAGGGAGGGGTGGGAAAGTCTACGATAGCAAGTACGTCCGTCAGAATTCGCGAGAGCAAGCTTTCGTCCCATGTTTGCAGCTGGTGATCATGTCGAGACACCACCCAGCGCATCATGAGAATTGATGGGCTGATCTGTTACTTCAACTTCAGCAAACTTGGCTCTAGCATTTTCAAGGCAGGGCCATCGAACCGGAATTCTCGACGCCGACATCTTCGGCCCTTCAATACCCACGCTCCTCAACCTCTCCGGCGAGCCGCGACTCAGCGATGGTAAGCTTCTCTTCCCTCTTCACACCCGACTTCTCTCCAACATTCCCTCCTTCACCGATCTCCAGTTCCCCCGTTCACTTGAAAAAAATACTCGGACCTTCAAAACCACTAACTCGCCCCCCTCTCACCAGACGGCCTCCTCCTCCCCCTAACCAACTACGGCGTGCGCGCCATATCCATGGGCTTCCTGACCACCACCGCCTCATCCCCCATCGTCTGGCGCGGCCTGATGGTGCAAAAAGCGATCCAGCAACTCCTGCACTCCGTCTCCTGGGGCGGCCTGGACATCCTGATCCTCGACCTTCCCCCCGGCACCGGCGACGTCCAACTGACCATAACCCAACAGCTCCACCTGTCGGGCTCCCTAGTGATCAGCACGCCGCAGGACGTGGCGCTGGCCGACGCGCGGCGGGGCATCGAGATGTTCCAGAAAGTCGGCGTGGAGGTGCTGGGGCTCGTGCAGAACATGAGCGTGTTTGTGTGTCCCGGCTGTGGCGAGGAGACGCATGTTTTTGGCCGGAAGGGCGTGGACAGGCTGGGCGAGGAGTACGGGGTGGAGGTGCTGGCGGATGTGCCCCTGGATGAGAGGATTTGCGGGGATGCCGATGCCGGGAGGCCGACGGTCGTGAGGGAGCCCGAGAGCAAGAGGGCGGCGGTTTTTGGGGAGCTGGCGAGGAAGGTGGGCGCGAAGATTGGGCTGTGAATTGTGGGACATGAGACGTGATGGTGGGAAATTGTGAGATGGGGGTTAAGGATGGTTGGTTTGTGATACAGGAACGGTTGGAGCGACGGCAAAGCGCTCTGGGTTTTTCGGGGGATTGCTTGTATCATAGCTGTAATATATGTATCGGTCCAAAGATCGTGGTCATTCAACGGGAACAGAACGTCGAGAACATGTTGAGAACATACTTGTTATAAACACAAAGTCTTATCCTCTATGCTCTTCCAACGAGGTTCGTTCAAATGCCACTAATAGAAACCCACAGTCCCAACCACGTAACGCCTGACCAAGTATCGTGACATCCACAAGTATCATCACCACCACAAACCAAGTTCATTCCTATCACCGCTTACCTCCTCCTCCTCCCTCCTCCTTCAACCCATCCAGCCCCTCCTCAAACTCCGCCAAATCATACTCATCCGGATACCTCTCAATCACATCCCTCAGCTGGCGCATGTGATCCCTACTCTCCTGGCTCAGCTCCTCATAGACATCGGTGAACATGTTCCTCAGCGCCGGCTTCCTCTCCTTCTCGGCGCGAGCAAACGCCGCGAGCACCTGCTTGCGCGTCTCGCTCCTCAGATCCTTCTCCCTTTCCTCGTCCCACAGCCCCTCCTTCTCCAGCCACTTGCGCAGCCGGGTGATCGGGTTGTCGCGCCGCTTCCAGTCCTCGACCTCGACGCGCGCTCGGTACGCGAAGCTGTCGTCCGACGTGCTGTGGTGGCTGACCCGGTAGCTCATGGCCTCGACCAGCACGGGTCGGCCGCCGCCGTCTCCGCTCAGGGCGAGCTCGCGCGCGTGTCGCATGGCTTCGCGCACCGCGAAGACGTCGTTGCCGTCGACCCGCACCGTGTCGATGCCGTAGCCTACGCCGCGGCTCGCGATTCCGTCGCCGCGGTATTGTTCCAGGGTCGGCGTGGAGATGGCGAAGCCGTTGTTGCGGCATAGGAAGACGATGGGGCAGCCTCGCGTCGCTGCGATGTTCAGGGCGGCGTGGAAGTCGCCCTCTGAGGCGGCGCCCTCGCCGAAATAGCATGCGACGATGCGCGGTTTCACGTTCGGGTCTTGCTGCGCTTGGACTTTGAGCGCGTATGCTGCCCCTGCGGCTTGCGGGATTTGGGTTGCGAGCGTGGAGCTGATGGTGTGGATGTTCAACTCGGAGCTGCCGTAGTGCACTGGCATGTTTCGGCCGCGCCCGTGGTCGAGTCGGTTGGCAAAGAGCTGGTTCATGAAGTTGTCTAACCCAAAGCCTCGCTGGGCGAACACGCCGGCCTCACGGTACTGCGCGAAGATGACGTCTGAGGGATCCAGCGCTGCTGCTGACCCGACGCCGATGCCTTCCTCACCAGCATTGACCATGTAGAAGGAGATGCGGCCTTGGCGTTGTGCATCGAACATGATCAGGTCCATGATGCTGACTGTGTATGTCGGTCAGTGCCACTCAATCTCGATGGACGAAATGTCAAGGATAAAGGTACGAGAAGCTGGAAACGGTCCAGGCCGTCCATTTGCAGTTCAAAACTCACCCATCACCATGTTGCGATACCAGTCAACCGCCTCCGTCCGATCGCTCTCCGCCGGCTGCCAGTCCTTGTCTACAATCTCGCCGTCCGAGTTCATGATCCGGTACGTCGGGATCGCAGACATTTCCGACGGCCTCACGAATTTCAGGCTCGTCACAAACTTGCTGTTCACTGCGCCAGGAAAGTGTACCCTGAAAAATAGGTCAGCACACAGCTTCTCACCTCGTAATTGCAGACAAGAGAAGAATCATACCGATCCGAGCCAGGTCTCTGAGAAATGGCGTTCCATCTTCGCTGGCCCGCAGATATACAGTCCAGTCGAGACGCTGTCACTGCTGTACCCGTCACGCCCACTCGAGTCCGGACCGGCCGACTCTGTAATGAGCTTTGGACCACCCGCACCGGGATTTTGCTATTTCGTGCCACAGACATGATTCGGAGGAGGAGGAGGAGGAGCACAACACAGAAGGTATACGGCAGACAGCACAGGAGTACCCTGCATTCAGACCAGAAAAGCCACACACCAATGTTGTGATTCCAGACAAACAAAGTACGCTAGGAATTGTGGAAAGTGAAGAAAACGTGGGCAAGCCAGAACAATAGTGCACAGCATTTGCTGACATGCCTTGGTCAGAGACAAAGTGGAATGATTCTCGCGGTTCTTGGATGCGGGGATTGCCGCTGCTAACCGCCACTTCAGCGGCATAGACGCGGCCTCAACTCCGACACTTTTACTATCTGAAGCAACTCGATGGACATTTCATCATCGCGAAAGTCATTGTTTGTACGTGCAATGTCGTGTCGTGACTGCAGCTCCGCATTGAACAAATGTATGTGCTGGTTTTAATTACGGTTGTACTGATATACTAGTGCCAGTAGCCTCTGGCTGCGCGAGCTTCTCTGCTCGTTGCTCCGTACGTGTGAACGCTCAAAAGGTTCTGCTGGGGTATCTGAATATGCAGTAGCAATGCGCCCGATTCTCTAGCCTGGTATCCAACTATGAAGACGCCGAAAGACACAAACAAGCAGAATCTCCCTGTGATGCCACCTCTTACTCCTTCTTTTCGACCATGACAAACTTCGGGTTCTTGCGCGGTGTGCTGAATGGGCTGGGTCTCTGATTTTCGGGGCGCGGTGATCGAACCGGAGATAGCAGATTGACCATCCTATAAGAAAAAGTTAGCATTGGCTTCCAAGATCAAGAGGCCCTCGTTACACTCACCTGTGGTGGTCACTCATCACATTGTCGTGAGACTCGTATATCTGCTTCATCCTCTCGGCGAGGCCAGCCATGGTGCCCTCGATTTCGCTTCCGAGGCCGTGATCCGCCTCCCCTTCGCTTTCGCCCGACACCTGCTGCTCTTCCTCCTTGGGCGGTGACTTATTCGACGCCCATCGGCTACCACCCAGAAGGCCTGCACGGAGCGAAGGACTCCTCGGTGGTGGCCGGACGCCGTTCTGCCGCCGTTGGGCAATGGCCTTTAGCTCTGCGATCTCGGCGTCCTTGGCCTTCAGCTGGGCCTCATACTCTCGGTCACGAGCCTCTCCAGATTCGAGCCTGAGCTTCATGTCCTCGAGCTTCTGGAGAGTCTGAATCTCCTTGCCGTTGAGGTCCTTGATCTGCTCACGGAGCCGAGAATTGCTCTCGTTGCGAGCCGCAGCGGCGCGCTCGCTGTCTGTGCGTGCTGCTTGAATCTGCTTCTCGGCCTCCCTGCGCACGTGCTCCAGCTGGGCCTTGTGATTCTGTGCTTGCTTTTGGACCGCTTCCAACTGGGACAGTGTCTCCTGCGCCTGCCGCTGCGCCTGGTCAAGCTGGTTCTTAAGCTCTTCCTCGCGCCTGCGGGCGTCTTTTGCTGCCTGACCCATCTCTACTGCGAGCGCGTCCTGCTTCGTACCAGCCTCGTGGCGGTAAGCTGCGAGCTGTCTGGCCAGCTTGTCGCGTGTCTCGGCTCCTTGTGCTGCCTGCCTGCGGAAGCTTTCTGTGAGCTGTCCGACGCGATCCTCGTGCTCTTCCTTCATCTGCTTAAGTTCCAAATCGTAGGCTTCTGTCGCTCCGTTCAGCTGATTTCGCAGCGTCTCAAGCCTCGTGTGCAGATCCGCATTCTTGGCCTCTTGCATGCCATAATCCTGTTGGGCTTTGTCGAGCTGGTGCTTCAGCTCGTATATGCTGCGGTCCCTCTCGCGTGTGGCTGCTTCCATCTGCTCTTCCTGGCTAAGGTGGATGGTGTCCAGAACCTTCTGCAGCCCGGCCGCCTCATCCTGTGCGGCAGCAAGACGCTTCTCGAGACCTTGAACCGCATCTGAGCTTTGAGTGTTGCTGCGCACTTGCGCCTCCAGCTCAACAACCCTCTCTTTCAACCCTGCATGAGTCGCTTCAGCTGTGGTTTTTGACTTCTCGAGAGCCTCGGCGTGATCTCGCGACATTGATTCGATCATCTCTTCGAGCCTCTTCTTCTCAGAGTCGGTCAGCGACTTGGCCGATTCAAGAGCAGTAGCATGCTCGGCAGTCAGAGTCTCAATCTTGCCCTCAAGATCAGCCTTTGCACTCTCGGCTGTAGATTTTGCTGTACTGAGGGCTTTCTCATGATCC
The DNA here is from genome assembly GCA_027478595.1 of Erythroxylum anguifugum. NCBI lineage: Eukaryota > Viridiplantae > Streptophyta > Magnoliopsida > Malpighiales > Erythroxylaceae > Erythroxylum > Erythroxylum anguifugum. The sequence continues at coordinate 8,240 of JANIPN010626638.1, forward strand.
GAGGTCGCACTCTTCAGTTTGGCCTCTAGCTCTTGCACCAGCAAGTTTGTGGTATTGAGGACGTCATTGACAGATTTGACATCATCCGAGCCTGACAATTTCAGCTTCTCAATCTCGCTCTTGTGAGATGCCATGAGGTCCTGCATCTTCTCCTCGAGTGTTGAGTGGCTGGATTCGGATTCGGTGAGCTTGGCTTTGGCATCCTCAATCTCGTTCGCAGTGGAGGCTCGAAGGGCGTCGAGCTCTTTGCCGTGCTCATCCACGAGTGCCGACAGCTGCTGCTGTAGCTGCGTGGCCCGCTCCTCGGACGCTTGAAGTTGTTCCCGCACAGCAACAGAGGACGAAGACGCGGCGCGTGCCTCCTCCAGCTCCTTTGCATTCGAAGACTTGAGGGACTCGACCTCTTCGCCGTGCTTGGAAGCGAGTACTGAAAGCTGGGACTGCAGCTCAGCGATCCGCGCCTTAGCCTCTTCCGCTTGTGTTTTGCCCGTCTCTTCAGCATCGCCAGCGGCAGCCCGTGCCTTTCCGAGCTCTTCATCGTGGTGTGCCTTCAATGTATCCAACTCTTCATTATGCTTCGCGGAAAGAGAGGACAGCTGAGTCTCAAGCTCTTCTGCACGGCCCCTTGCAGCCGCATACTGCTTCTTTTCGTCGTCTGACGCGTTCGATGCGGCCCTTGCCTCTTCGATGGCTTTGCTGTGGGTCGATACGAGGCTCTCGATCTCACTGCTGTGCGAGGACGTGAGATCTGCGAGCTGCTGCTGGAGTTCGTCGACGCGAGTTTTAGCGGCTTCGTGTTCTTCTCGTGACTTCTCCAATGAGGCTGAGTCTGTTCTAGCGACCTCGAGTTCTTTGGCGTGCGATGTTCGGAGCGTCTCGACCTCACCGCTGTGTGTCGTTGCGAGCTCTGACAGCTGCTTCTCGAGCTCCTCGACGCGAGTCTCTGCTGCAGTTAGTTTCTCGTTCGTGACGGTCGCGTCTGAGTCAGATTTGGCGCGTGCCTCGTCAAGATCTTTCGTTGACGCCGCTGTGAGCTCCTCGATCTTCTGGGCATGTTCGCTCGTCAGGCTTGCAACCTGAGACTCAAGCTCTTGCACGCGCAGCTGCGAGCTCTCCAGCTCCTGCATCACTGACTTCTGGGACGCAGCCGACTTCTCGTTGGCTTCGTCGACGTCCTTGGCGGCAGCAGCGGTGGCAGCTTCCACGTCTTGTGCGGATTTTATTTTTACCTCCTGAAGCTCCTTAGCGTGCTGCTCCGAATGTGACGTCAGCTGACTTTGTAGGTCCTCTATTTGTTTTTGCAGCGTTTCATGATCCCCCTGGGCGGAAGTTTGCGACGCCGCCAGCTTCTGATTGGCCGCTTCGAGATCATTGGCTGCGGCAGCTTTCGCTTCCTCCAAAGACTTTTCGTGCTCTGTTTGCGACTTTGAGATATCATCCTGCAGTGTCTTGACGCGAGATTCAAGCTCCTCATGTTGCTTCCTGCTCTCCTCAGCGGCAGCCTCAGATTTGCTGATGTGGTTCTTGAGCTCGTCCTCCTTGTCCCACAGTCGCTTTTGCAGGTCTTCAATCTGAGCCTCTGAGGTTCGAAGAGACTCTTTGAGCTCTTCGTTTCCAGCACTTGCATCGTTCCGGGCATTGCCAATCTGCTCTTCGTGCTCTGAAGCCATTGTTGACAGCTTGCTGAGCAGTTCGGCCGCGTACGATTCCGACGCTGTAAGCTTCGCCTGGAGCTCTTCCTGGCCACTGACAGACTCGGACCTTGCTCTTGTGAGCTGCTGCTCATGCTCGGTCTCCAGCTTGCTGAGCTTTTCCTCGAGCTTCTGAACTTGAGACTGCGTGTCGGTCAGATCCTTTGACAGCTGCGTCTTGCTGTCGCTTGCTGCCGTCCGGGTGGATTCAAGCTCCTGCTCGTGCTCCTCGTTCGCTTGCGTCAGCTCCTGCTTCGCTTCTGAGACTCTCGCTTCAAGTGATGACCGAACCTCACGAAGCTCCTTGTCGGCTGAAGCCCGCAGTTCCTCGAGATGCATCTGGTGATCGACCCGGAGGGACTCGAGTTCTCCGGTGAGAACCTCTTCTGCCTTAGAGTGAGAATCCTTCAGCCGCTGCTCGTAGTCTGTGATAACTTCAGTGAGCTTGTTGTCAAGATCCTTTGCCAAGCCCTGGGCCTGTGATAGACGCTCTTCGTGGTCCTTAGTCATGACGAGAAGCTGCTCCTCAAGCTCCTTGATTCGATCTTGAGTAGTGCTCAAGGTGTTCTGTGCCTCGCTGTCGTCCTTCCACCCGAGCTCCTGCAGTGCCTCGAGCTCTTTGACGTGTTCTCCGCGTAGACGCTCCTCAACCTCTTTGACGTTCGCCTCAGCAGCCGTCTTTGCGTCTTCGAGCTGCTTCTGGTGGTCAGAAACGATGCCGGAGAGTTGAGAGTCCAGCTTCTCCGTTTGCGTCTTGGCATCTTGCAGCTCCTTCGCGTGCCTGTCCCTGAGCGCTTCAAGTTCCGTCTCGTTGGATTTCTGTGCATCCTTGCGGGCCTCGGACAGATCTTGGTGGTGCTCCGCTTTGAGGCTAGCCAGCTGGCTTTCCAAGACTGTGACCTTCTCTTTAGTGGTCACCAGCTGGCTGGCCAGAGAGGAGGACTCTTTCGAGGCAGATGCGCGGGCTTCTTCAATCTGTGATGCCACGCTCGATTGAAGCTTTTCCAGCTCTTCGTTGGCAGCTTTGGCTTTGGCGATGCCCTCGTTCGCTTCTTCCTGGGATTTCTCGAGCTGCTCCTGCAGCTCCTCCTTGCTCTTGATAAGGGAATCCGTGTGGGCTTGTAGCTGGTCGCTGTCGGCAGCTCGATCGCTCGAAGCATTCTTGAGTTGTTCAGCATGCTCTTGCCGAAGCTCTTGCATCTTCTTGTTGGTCCCGTCGATTAGAGCCTGCATCTGGTCATTGTCGTCCTGCCTCAGCTTTTCGAGCCGTTCGACTTCGGCTTGTTGATCGTTCTTGAGGCTTTCGACAGTAGACTCGAGGTCTTTAACGTGTTTATCTCGGTCGGATTTGTCGGCTTCATAATCGCGTCGTTGCTGCTCGAGGCTGTTCTCGAGCTCCTCCGTCTCAGTCCGGGCAGACAGGATGCGCTGCTGGTGTTGAATGAGCTGGCCTTCGTGCTCTGAAACCAGATCCCTGATATCCTTTTCGTGCTCTGCCTTGAGGGCCTCAATGTCGGGAGATTCTGCGCTGCCGCTCTCGTTTTGCTTCAAGTCATCGACCTCTGCCTGCAGGTCGGTTATCTGTACGTCCTTGTCTTCGATTTGGGTTCTGAGTTCCTGATTATGGTCTTCATTTTGCCTCTGAAGACCATCGATTTCCTCCGTCACCCGCTTAATCTCATCCTCCAGCTTGTCCATCTCCTCTCTCTGGCGTCTGAGGTCGTCGGAGTGCTCTGCGTTGATAATCTCGAGATGCTTGCTGTGCTCCTTCCTAAGCTGGTGACGAGCTTCCTCAATGATGTTCTTGGTGTGAGGATCCGCAATCTCGACCTCAGCGTCGGTGTCTGCATCAGTGTTGTCGTCATCACCCAACCTCGACTCGAGCTTGTCGATCTTGCTGCGGCTCGCCTCCAGCTCTTTCTCCAACTCTTCGATTCGGTAACCGCCATCCGCAGAACCGCTGTTGCTACCACTGCGCGGCGCGAAGTAGGACCCGCGCCCTTCCGCTTTTCGAGCTTCCTCGAGCCTGTCCTTGAGCACGGCAATCTCCTCGTCAAGCTGCCGTGTCCGGTCGAGCCTCTCCGGGTCGTCTTCGTCGCCGTCGTCAGCCATGGCCTCCTTCAGCATGCCTTGTACCAGCTCCCACTCTTGCAATCTCTGCTGCATGTTTGCGGACATTGTGGTCGAGGTTCGGCTTCCGAGCGGGGGTCTGGTCGGCGCCCTCGGCGTTGTTGGTGAAGAGTTCTTGGAACCTGCTGCATTCTGTGCTGGCGATCCCTGGATGGTGGTGAGCCTGGTCCTGCTTGCAGCCGTCGTGGCAGTCGGCCGGGTGGCAGTTGGTCGTGCTGCTGTCGGTCTGGTGGCGCTCGTGGCGACCCGAGGCGTCAGAGGTGTGGTCCTCGAGACAGCAGCTGACGATGGAGGCCGAATTGGCCCGGCTGTCCTCCGATCGGCCGCAGCAGTGGGAGGCCGGCGTGCTGGCGTAGCATTTGTGGTGGACAGGATAGATGATCGACGTGCCGTGGTGGTCCTGGGCTCATCGATGGAGCTCGTCGATGTCTTTGCTCGATGCGTTGCAGTCGCTGTGGTGGATGCTGTCGCAGGCCTGCGAACAGCTGTACTGGTAGGCGGACGTGCAGGTGGCTTGCTAAGCGAGCTGGTCGTCCTCGTGGCTGTTGTCCCGGTCGCGCTGCTCGAGGTTGTTGGCCGAGCTGCGGTCGTTGTCCTGGCTGTTGACGGGGTAGTCCTGCTTGCTGCTGGGCTCGCAGAGCTGACCGTTGGCCTTGCAGCAGTCAGAGGCCGCCTCGGGGCGGTGGTGTTGCTGCTTGCCATTATACTGCAGTGCTGGAGTATGATGCTGTCTGTTTTATATTTCGTTACTGGGGCGTGGCGAGGCGGATGATCCTCGGTAATGGCAGCCAAAGCTACAGGCGGACGCAAATCAAACCAGAATTAATGTTGGAAGAGAAAAAGAGAAAGGAACATGGGAACACAAAGGAAATGCTATAAGCCAGCTGTACACTGTCTGCACCTTCCTGACACCTTGTGTGAAGACCAGGAAAAATATCAAGAGGCCAGCAGCAGGTGCTGCACACATCGATCTGAGAGGAGGGAATTATTGTCTCGCGGCCTGCAACCGCAATCTTGCGCCAGCTTCCCGCCAAAAATTGCTGGCTTCGGGCAGTCGCGCGTCACGCTACCAGAAACCTGTGTCGCAACGGGGTGTGGATCATTGGTTGGTCATGTGAGGAAACCAACAGGGAAAATACGCGGAGATAACCATCGGAATTACAGACTCATTTCACGTTTTGGGTTCAGAGTCGAGCGAGCAACTGAACTGATCTGCCAGCAGAGCGCTCAAATTGTGAGACATTGCGTCTCTTGGTGCTCGCTGTCTCATTGGACATAATGTATAGTTTCCAATCCCATCATAAGATTCCAATTTAGGGAACAAAACTAGGGAAAAAGCGATCGTCCGGCATCTTGGCAGGGCTGTTGAGCAGTCCAACTATATCGTTTAGAGAATTCGGTTGCCTTTTTCCCGCAGTCGCGAATTATGGGACAACATGACTTGGTGATAGCGGGATGTACTCCGCTGAAATATAGTCGAGCTTGCACATGTTTACATAGACGGTGATAGCTGGTATCAGTGCTGATAGAAAGGACTGTCCTTCAAATCTTAATGTAATGGAATCGTGTTGCTAAAACAAAGTCATCAGATCTGCCTGGTCTCTTTGCTCTTTGATTAATTATTGCCCCACTTGGTCCATATCAAACCAGCAACACATGCGGCGACCATGGACGACTAGCAGTATCATGCTCTCATCCCCACCCTAAAATTATATTTGAAACGCCTTCCCAGCTCCATCTCAAGCTTCAAATGGGCGTCCAATGAATGAGATCAAGCTGTGGTCATCTTATTTACAAACACATGTCCTTTTCCACTCAATACATCAGTCTCAAGTCGCACCATGTCTGGAGCAGAACAGCCTACGCTCACGCGCCTCAATCCGGCAGCGCCGCACGCCTTTCTAGTGCCCACAAAACAGATCAATGAAGGCTCCGATCTTAGCAAGTTTCTCGTTTCTAGAGGCTACCATGACATTGTGGCATTCATTGCTATTCTCAACCGATCCATGTTCCCAGCCAAATCTGGACCAGGCGCATCTACCTCAGACACATCTATCACGTTCGAACTCCCTGGAGATCCCAAAGAAGATTGCAGTAGCCTCTCACCGCCCATTCTGGGACTGCAGAAGCTCCTCGAAGCCTTGGATCAGGCCGTGGCCGAGGCGCCTCCTGACCCGGGCCCTCGCCGCTTTGGCAACATCAGCTTCCGGAAATGGTTCGGCTTGGTGGAGGAACGCGTGGACGGCCTCATGAGGGAGCATCTGCCAGAGCAGGTCGTCAGCTTCGCACACGGCACCAACGTTGATGCTATCGCTGAGCTACGCGCCTATCTGCTTGGCGCCTGGGGCAGTGCACAGCGGCTCGACTACGGCACAGGTCATGAACTCAGCTTTCTTGCCTTCCTGGGTGGCCTATGGAAGCTGGGTGGCTTCTCTGAAGCAAACAGTGCGGACGACCCGACCGCTTCGCTGCAGACTCTGCGGGAGATTGTGCTCGGGCTTGTCCAGCCGTATCTCGTGTTGGTGCGAAAATTGATCCTGACCTACAATCTCGAGCCTGCAGGTACGCATGGTGTTTGGGGCCTCGATGACCATTCTTTCGCGCCATATCTGTTCGGCAGTGCGCAATACGGTCCACCAGTCAATGATACCGAGCCGACACCTACCGAAGGCTCGCTCATTGGATCGCCCGAGCCTGGCGATGTGGTGAAAAAAGACAGAGTGGAGGAGTTGAGGAAGAGCAACCTGTACTTTGGCGCCATTGGCTTCATATACGATGTCAAGAAAGGCCCCTTTTGGGAGCATTCCCCTACCTTGTACGATATCTCAGGCGTCACGGCAGGTTGGGGCAAGATTAATAAGGCAAGTTGTATTTTGTCGGTCTCGCACAAGAGCCTCCCATGACCAATAGTACTTACGAGCGCGCAGGGCATGGTGAAGATGTATAATGCCGAGGTCTTGTCCAAATTTCCGGTTGTACAACACTTCCCATTTGGGTCGCTCTTCAGCTGGGATCGAAGTCCCAACGCCGTAGACCGGGCGCCGGACATACACGGCAAGAGCCTGCTACAGCAAGTCCCGAGTCGAGACGCCCAGACATCGAAGGTGCCGGGCCCGATAGACGTGACCTCGACCATGCAAGGAGCCCAAGCTGGGTTGACGAGGGCGCCCTGGGCACAACCTGCAGCTGGTTCGATCTCGGGCCAGCGTCTCCCGCTTTCCACAGGCCCTTCTGCTGCCTCCAGATCCACAGGTCCAGCACCACGAGGTCTGCCCACAGGCGCGCTGCGAGGCACCGGCATAGCTAACAACGCCACCAGATTGCCTCCAGCGCAGGAGGACGATGGAGATGTCATGCAGCAGACCAAGGCACCGTGGGCCAAATAGTTTCAAGGGGCTTCCCAGATCGACAGAGGCATGCGATAACAGGACAAGATCCTGCGCTGCATCAAAATTACTCAGCACGAGCTATCATGACAAAGCAGGTACTAATCAGTAGCCGTGAGAGGTGGCATCACGATATCAATGGGCGAGGGAGCCGCTGGTGTCTGTAGCTAAACCAAAAATGCCGATTTGACAGTTTCGCCCGAGTTTCAGTGGTCCACTCATGTCAGGTTCTTGCGTCAGGTGAGGCTGGCTTTCTCCACAGACAACCGTGAGGAATCACGTGTCAAAAATGCTCAGCTCTGCACTCATGAGTAATTCAAATAAGAATAGTCCTCAGATCCAGATCCGAGAAATGGTCGTGAACCCATCGTAGCGAAGTGCATGCCAGATTTGAGAACAAGTGAAGCATCACGTGCATTGCGTTTGCAGAAGCGGCTAGCACTCTCGTGTTCACGTGCCATTTTGAAGCGCTTGTCCTGCAGTGAAGCCGTGTTTGAATGCAGCTGGACGGCGAAGACATGCTGCTGTACGAGATTAGTACACATCGGCCCTCTGACACGCAAGCGTGGCTGAGCCTGCCGTCAAGCGTTTCGGACGCGAAGTGATGGCGCGCTTCGGAAGTTCAGCGACACCAAGGTTGAATCTTGGCCTGCACGTAGCCACATCTGCAAGAGTCTAATCAAACGACATGGGTGTTGTATGTGTGCGCGCAGGTGGGGGAGGCAGTCACACTAGCAATGCATGCATGATGGAAGGCGTGAGGCTTATCGTGGGCCCTGACTTGCCGCCGTCGTGTCCGCGTCGATCGGTGAAGAACGTGAAGGTGGAGGAGGCTCATTGGACTTGACCCGCATGGACATCGCCACCGTGTGGAGTCGCCTTACTCACTGGCGGACAGTCTGCTGGCAAGACATCGGACCCGACGTTGCGCCATCCATTTGGGCCATACCTGAACTGGCCAAAACAGCGATGATGGTAGCCGTCGCGAGTTCAAGGCAATTCGGCTTAACGAACCGGGGTTGCCGTGGAATGAATTGCTAGTGTGATGGCGAAGCCGGCGGCGACAGCAGCGGCAGCGGTAGCGGCGCGTGACAGTTGCTGCGCTATCCGAAGACCCCGTTAAGGCCCGCCGGTACTCACATCCGACGTTCTGCTGCGTCCTAACCCACATGCGCTAGTCGAGATAGAAAACTGTTTGGTGCGAGCCTCCAGGAACCGTTCAGCATCTTTTGATCAACTTTCCGCAACAGGCCGGCCGTATCCTGATACCGGCAGGAGGCACACGCGACGCTCACGGTCAAACTCGAATTGCTGCTCGAGGCTGGGCTGGAGGTCGTCACAAAACGACAACAAGATCCATTAAATGTAAATCCTCATCAAGAACAGAGAATTTACAATTGGAAGTTTGACGGGTCCTTCCCCTGGTGTCTCCTAGTCGCGTTTGAGAAAACAGCCACTACCGTCAACTGGCCCTGCAGTCCCTCAAACGCTAAGTTGCTGGAGACAAATGAGTCGCGCTGCTGCACACACAGTGTCACACCCTGTCCAAATCTTTTCTGGATTCGGTTTCGTGGCCAATTCATAGCGGGCCGCTCGAGCACCATGACAATCTGCGCTGCCGAAGCGTACCAGCATGCTGCTGACCGATGGACAGATTCTGGCCGTGAATTCTGGGCCGTATCTGGGGCCTGCTTGTTTTTCGCCTTCTCTTTTTTTTTTTTTTGGCCAACACGCATGCCGCTCGTCAGCTGGAGGGTCATGTCGGCACAGGGTTCCTGGCCAGCCGCAGCCATTCACGAAGACGACGGGCTCTGTCCGACAATACTTAGCCAACTTAGCAACAATGAGATGAATTTGACAGGCCGAGAAGATGATGATAACGGATTCAAGTGGATACCTTGGTCCTCTGCGTCTTCTGCAGGCTAAGGACCGTCTCCAAAGCACAGCCTCGTACCTTGAAATAGGTGCATGTATTCTTTGCTCTGCTTCCCGAATATCCCTGTACAGCTTGAGCACACTCAAATCAAACAGACACAGAAAACAAGAGAGCATCACAGCTTATGGGCTCAGCACCACAGATGCACGTCGTGCTCCACCGATGTGTGCCTGGTGAGATCCAGCCAGCGCTTTTGCACCTACACCATCCTGGAAAAGTGTTGCGTTTACACTCCATCGAGCCTTATCGGGTTTGACACCAAGATATCCATGCCGAAACTAGTTGCAGGGCCCCGACTGCACATGTCACTGCAGACACCCCCGATTCCGCTCTTGCATGTCCCAGTCGTTCAAGGCTTTAGCATGCTGAGTTTTGGTAATGGCTGCAATGACCCAAGATTGCGTGTCAATTCACCCGGTACCCGAGACTGGGAAGCGTCGATCATCCGACGTCTATAAAGAGTCGGCATCTCGCAACCCTACACTTTCTCTTGAGGCTTTAGCCGCTCAGCATCTCGAGTCCAAGAGTAGCGCAGTGGCCAACTCAGAAGTCCTTGGCTGTGCGTAGGGTCAGGAAGACAATCGACGAGAACGATTAAAAAGGGTCGACTCTTATCAGAGACATCACTGTCCATCTCCTCTACTTTCGACGTAAGCATGGCAGGCAGATGTGAGTGTCGCCGAAGGAGCATCCCGATCCAGTTTGCGAGCTTGTCTCGAAGCGTCTGGCGTCACGTTATCTTATCGGTCAGTAGCGCTTACTCTCCTTTGCAGCACCCGACACCATCTCCCAAGTCAAGCAGGGTATCAAGAGCGTCTTCCATCGGAAGAAGGCTGGTGGCGAAGACGGTCCCGACGACCAGGTCTCAGCCATATCTTCAGACTCGGCGGCAGTGCCGGTGGAAGCACCAGCGGGGCTCTCCACACGAACGCCTCAGCTCACGACGACAATTCCAGGTTCATCCTTGGGCCCCGAGGCTCACCACGCCGGCATGAATCAGGACAAAGAAGATCAGGAGGCTTCACAGATATCTTCCATGTCAACGCCTCCACGGAAGACTTATGCGGAGGGGATGAGTGCAACCTCGGGACCCGTGGGCAACAGCCTTGAAGAGATTGAACAATTTGAACGCATGGTTGAGCGCCGATCCTCGGCTCGGGCAGAAGATGCAGACATGGCAGCATCTGCTGTTCGAAAGGTGGAAAGCGAATCGACTGGCCAGCAGATTAGCGAGGGAAAGAAAGAGGAATCCAATGAAGCAGGTGATTCGGCAGACTCTACCGGACATGTTGCAGAAGAGCTTTCTGAGCAGAACACAGGAGACGAGTAGGCAATGACGATTTGGAGCTTCAATCAATCACTCTTTTGGCACAGTCAGCTTTTTGTGAGCCCTTGACACGGCATTTGTTCTGCTGCTATTGCCATGCGGGACTAGAGTCATCAATCACAAATTTTGGTATGCAGAGATGTACGCACTAATCCGTCTGGTCACGTAAGATCTTCCAATTTGTGCAAATATTAAGGCATTCATCTGGATATGCATTTACCGACTTTTGCACCTAATCGTCTAGTCAGGTAGAAACGGTGTTATTACTAGTAAGGATTGGGTAAGGGGTGACCAACTCATTCTTCCCTATCTGCTCAACTTGACGATCTGTCTACGGTCACATTGGCAAGTCTGAATCCTGACTCCAACCCGGTCGAGACTTCCGAAATTAAAACACCATGCCTGTAATCCTTTCTCTTGGAGTCGAAGCAGTGGCGAAAATTGAGCATGACATCACATGCCCAGTTCATCATGACAGTACGGCAGGCGCTATTCAGTCTATAGAACTCCTGATCGAGCAGGTACCTTCAAGATGTCTGCATAAAGAATCTAGACCCTAAAAAATCAACTGCAGTGCAGCGTACCTGCTTAGGTAGGTACTTGTGACTTCCTTAGAGGGAAACCCTTTCTCTGTCACACCTTCACAAGGAAAGAGCGACAGGTAGAATTTGATCTGACCATCCTCAAGTTCAAGTTCTCAGTGCGATCATCTTAACTGTTGCTTCTCTGATCTCTGCGACCAAAGTTCTGAGTTATTGGCTTGGTCGATACCTTTTTCAATTGTTCTCGCGAACTAGGGACTGCTAACTCTGTATGCTCGCCCGTAAAATGTCCCTTGCGATTACCAGTAATGTTCAGGCGACCGCCAGACTCACATGGACTCGAGCTGGTGCTGGCATCTAACAATTTCACGACGCGGTGAACTTCAACGTGTCGAATGTCATTGCCAGGGTGAGAAGGACAGATCAAAAGTCCTGGAGCTGCTAGTAGGGGTGATGATGCATGCACGATTATGCTAAGCAGCCTTGCGTTGCGAGACGATCGTGTCTAGCCTCGACCCGGACCCACCTTGTGCATCACAACTGCAAGCCTTGTTACAGAAGGCCCCGCAGCTGGTGCTCAACACTGCGCTTTGCTGACGAATATATCGATGATTTGGGATTCTTACCTCTACAAGAGCAGGTCATTTTCAGCAGAACGATGCTGTTTGCGGAATCTTAGTCGAGTCGTTTCGGCTGAGACGCATACATCCCACATACTGAGTTGCGCCATGGAAGTGAACAAGCTGCCTGTGAGTAGGAGTTCGTGAACAACACATCGATTCAATCTGAAGTGTCGGACACATCATCTCGCGCGGAGTTGGACTCGGCAATTTCATCTTTGGCCTTGTCTGCAGCACTGTCGCCACCATCGCTTCATCTTCCTATGAGATCTGTCAGCTCTGCGCTGTCTCCGCATGTTCGAGTGAACACGTGTGAACGGAAAAATCGAATTTAACACCCATACTGTTCTGAGCGATTGTCTTGGAAGTGCACACCGCGTCAGTAGCAACCATGGCATCGCCTCCATCGTCTCCGCCACCCGAAGACGAGCCTGCAGATGCTGCAGACATACCCTTGACAATGGCAGCGTCTGTCGTGCTGTCGGATCTGCCAGCCGATGCACACGACGCACTGGAGAAAGTGGACGACATGAAAGGGAAGAAAGGTGAGAACCCCCCAAAAAAAAAAAATTGATACGAGTCGTGGCAGTTTGTTACGGTTACGTGCTCGTTTGGCGCGGCTTCCATGGACTGTCACTGAAGATCAAATGGCGCTTGAGTTTCATGTGTTGAACGAGCCGTCCTGTCGACGACAAAGATGCATGCATGGTAGCTGACAGATATGTCAAACAGTCGCTATCCGCTTCGTGCCTCTTGGGAGCGCACCCACCCTACAGTCCAACGTTTTCAAGGTGGCGGCAACAAACCGGTTCGAAACAGTGGTGACGTTCCTGCGCAAGAAGCTGCAGGTGCGGCCGGACGAGAGCGTTATCTGCTACATCAACGACGTCTTCGCGCCAGGTCTGGACGAAGGTGTTGGCGGACTGTGGCGATGCTTCAAGCAGGGATTCGAAGGCAAAGAGCAGATGGTGGTTCGCTACAGCCTGACGCCTGCCTTTGGATGAGCTGCGGTAAGAGGTAGCACCTCTTTGCCATCAGGTGGGATATTTCCATCAGCAGATAAAAAAGGCATTTCTCACGGTGACGCTCGAATCGCAGACAGAACACGTCAAGCCGTCAAGTCGCGACCAGGCTCTCGCCTCGAGCTGAGAACTATTGTCAGTTCTTGAGCTAGGTTACCCAACGGGTAATGAGCAGATCATTTCATCGCAATGACATGGCTAGCTGACTCGATATCTCGGTATTGTCAGCCGGCACGGAGCCAGCTGAGCCGGATCACGGAAAGTGGACACGAATCCGTGGCGTGACCAAAAGGGTCCAAGCCTGCACGATGAGGTCAGACCATGTTAGCTACGGCTACAATAACCGGCAAGAATTGTCGTTACTGGCATAGGCAGACGCGATTACTACAGCGTCAGAGGTCGAATGTTCATCCCAGGTAGATCGAATCGATCACAGTTCAGAGGCAGCAGCAGACGACAACAACTTGAACCAAGAAGTTTTCGCTAGAGAATACGTTCAGAATTCAATAATCTAAATTCATCATGTCATTTCCAGATCGTCATCAGCTATGATGCGTACATCTAAAAAAGCAATCTCTAGAACCTGACCAGAAGCAAACCGCCGTTTCCAAATAATGCATTTCCGTATTCTAATGATATCTGTGCAAGGGAAAAACAAGAAGCCGTAGACATGCGTGCCTTATGCTGTGCTGTTGCTGTCGCTGTTGCTGTTGCTGTTGCTGTTGCTGTGCTGTTGCCATGTGCCGTCAAAAGTAACAAACCGTGGGTATCTCTTGAAAAAGCAAAAAGTTGTGTGTGAACTCTCACGAAAAGGGAGTTCCACAGGAAAGAAAAAAGGCCGAAGAAACTGGCCGGAGGTGTCAAGACCAGGTTACCCGGGGCCTTTACAGGCTCATATGGGCTGGTCGAACCTGGTGAGCCAGTGTGGGAAGAGGAGGGAAAGGCATGGCGGCAGCGGCGGCAGCGGCACCGACAGGACTAGCCACGAGATTCGTAGCAGTCCGTTGGTGGTGCTGATGGTGCTGGTGCGTCTGAGTCTGCTGCGTTTGCTGCTGCTGCTGCTGCTGCTGCTGCTGCTGCTGCTGCTGATGGAGCTGGACGTTGTCGTAGCCACGCTCCTCCTCCTCGACAGCTTCACCATCCTGCTCGCGGAGGATGCGCTCAAACTCGGCCAGCTCGGCGTCAGGCATGGGGTACGTGTGCTCTGGCGCCGGGTAGCTGCGGTCCTTGACCTCGGCGCGGTACTCCTGGATGGCGCGCATGCTCTCGGCCCACACGTTGCCGTACTGCTTGACGAACTTGGGCAGGAAGCGGCCGGGAGGGAAGTTGCCGGCCATGTCGACCTGGACGAGCACCTGGCCGCTGGTGGCGTTGCCGGCGCCGATGCCGATGGTGGGGATGGCGAGGCGCTCGGTGACGAGGCGGGCGACGTCGGCGGGCACGGCTTCCAGCACGACGGCGAAGGCGCCGGCTTGCTGCACGGCCAGGGCGTCGCGGAGGACCTGCAGGGCGCTGAGGGTCGTTTTGCCTTGCACCCGGAACCCGCCGAGGGAGTTTTGGCGTTGAGGGGTGAGTCCGATGTGTGCGAGCACGGGGATCCCGGCGGAGGTGATGCGCTGGATGGTGGGCGCCATGTCCAGCCCGCCTTCGAGCTTGATGGATTGCATGCGCCCTTCTTTGATGACTCGGATGGCGGTCTCGAGAGCTTGAGAGGGCGAGATCTCGTAGGTGCCCATGGGCAGGTCGCCGACGGTGAAGGCGGATTTGGTGGCGCGTGCGACGGAGCGCATGTGCAGGATCATTTCTTCTAGGAGCACTTCCGAGGTGTCTTCCATGCCCAAGGCTACCATGGCCAGGGAGTCGCCGACAAGAACCATGTCCATGCCTGCGTGGTCGGCGACGTGCGCGGAGGGGAAGTCGTGGGCGGTGATCATGGTGATGGGCTCCTTCTTCCGGTAGAGCGAGTTGAGGGTGTTGATAGTCACCTTCTTGCGGGTGGGTGCCGGCGTGCCAAGGGGTGAGTGGGAGGAGTGCCGGACCTGCATGGTCGATGAGGACAGGGAGGTGGGTGAGGAGACATGACGGGTGCTTGGTGATAGCGACGAGGACGCCAAGCCTGAAGAGGAGGCAGAGAGAGGGGACTTGTGGAGAGATGAGGAGGTAAGAGAGCGAATAGGGGAAGAAGTAATAGTAGTAGCTGAGGTAGTAGTGGTAGAGAGAGGCCTGATAGATGTGGTGGTTGAGGCACTTGTGGTGGTGGTGGTTGCTGCGGCTCGCTGCGGTGGTGGGGAGTATTTGGCCGACGAGGACGACAGCACCATAGGCGCACACAGCGTCGACCGAGTCGTGAGGTTATTCAGGACACCGGTCACACGAGCAGTAGCTGGGTTGGCCATGATATCGAAGTCGACGAGTTTTGCTTCGATTGGATTCGCTCCAAATGGACGTGTTCGTGATGCTCCTGACGCGACAGACCCGGTGGATGTAATCTGGAAGAAACATTCTGCCCCTCTGCGGCCGAGCGCGCGCTCTTATAAATGTCATTTCATCGTGATCTTATATGCAGCGCGACTGTGATACTGACATCGGAGGAAAACCCCGATGGTGAGTTTCTGACTTTTTTTTTTTTGGGAGACGGGATTGTGGTTAATATCAGTAGTGCTGGCGTGAGCCTCGGCGTTGTCCCTGTGGACGAGCCGGTTCGGGTTTAGCGGGCTGCCATCATGCTCACCTCCTGTTCACCTCGGGCCAGCGGGTGGGAGGCGTTCATTGGTGGCCCGCCAGCTGAACTGATAGCGGGTACCTTCCCCATTGTCTTCACCGGCCGTTTCGGCCGGGGGAGGAGAAGACTCTGGCAACAATAATCATGCGGCGGTGCTGAACTTCCTCATGTGTTGCGCGACAAATTTCCCCCGCCGGTCAGTGTGTCTGCCTGCTGGCTCACAAGATCGTCTGATAGAGTCGTCGACTTCGGACGGCTTGTTTCCGGAATGATAATCGGACGGTAGCCGTAATCTCTGACAGTATGTCCTTCTCTCCGTTGTCTGTTTCTCATCCCTCCTGTTCCTTTCTGCCTCCTCCTACCCACTTCTTGCTGGGTTTTCAACGGCGTGTCGCAGTGGGCGGCTGACCGATTCCTCCCACTACCAACTCTTATCTTCCTGTAGAGTGGGCAGGAAGTACCTGTGCTGCCTTGCTGTTTGCGTACAGACGCCGCACTCAGCAACAGGCCATTCATCAGGGCTCGGCACGCCGGTCCACCCACGCAATCTCAGCTGGGCGTCTTCCGGGTGAGTCGTTGCGTGTCTCAATTCCAGTCTCACCACGTTTGCTCCAGCCCCTCAGATGGCCTGAGAAGGTTGTCTGCGTCATACTGGCCGAGCTTCTGGAATAAAGGGCTCTCGTATACGGCCAGAACACGATGCCGGCCCCGCACTGCCGGTAGATTTGACAGCAGATCGCGATGGTCACGGCAGTTATTTTTCGCGATGCATCTGCACAGTGTGGATAAAGTGGACAGATGACAGGATGACAGGGCGATGGGCGCGCGCGCCTGGCCTGATCACTGATTGATGGTGAGGAACGCCCGCTGCTGCCGCGTGTTGTCAACGGCGCTCTCGTTGCCTCCATTGGATCTAGCGCGGGCAGTCGGCAGGTGGCAGAAGAGAAAGAAGCTTCCATGCGCTCGGCGCGATGCAGATATCGATCGTGTGCGCACGCATGATACGCAAACGAGCGTTTCACGACATGGCAGCCCTGCGATTGGCTCCGACTTTCCTTTTTTCCATTTTGTGTCCCTGCCGATCTTCAACACTCGGACTAGGCTCCGAACCATCCCGCTTTTTTCTGCATCCTTTGTTGAATCAAAATTGAATGTTGAATCGAAAATGTAGATGCTGAGCGTGCTCCATACCTGGTTTTCTTCCACTTTTCTGCAGGACGATAGCGGTCTATTCGAAACCCTATAAGATCAATTGTGATCCACACCTAGGAAAAAAGGGTCTGATGAGTGCTCAACAAGGCTCCTCATCATGCAAGGTGGTGCTGGCCGCTAGCATCGCGAAGCGGCTGCAGGTCGAGGTGTCGGAAGGGCTCAGCAAGCTCGATCGCAGGCCCCATCTCGTTGGCTTCCTTGCAAACAAAGACCCAGCAGCTCGCATGTATGCAGACTGGACAAGTAAGACCTGTACAGAAAGGTGAGGAGTGCTTCTGCGGACTGTTAAGTTACCCTCTTTTGATTTTTTTTAAGGCTTTCTGCCCATCTTTTTTGCTATTTACTCCTAGCACAAGCCGCTTTTGGCACTGGCTAGACAACATGTCATATCAACATTACTAGCGCTCTTTAGACGAATGTTTTTGTGAACATGTCTCTTGTGCCATCCTTCTAGCTGTAACTTACGTATTATAGCGGCTTCTTGTTTTCTTTACGCGAGATTGAGCGGGAAGACCTCGAGGCGCAAGTTCGGCAGGCCAACACCGACGACTCGGTACATGGCATCATCGTCTACTATCCAGTATTTGGCTCGGCACGAGATGGCAGGATCCAATCGACCGTGGCACCCAACAAAGATGTCGAAGGACTGACGCCTCTGCTCATCAACAACATGTACGAAAATATCCGCTTCCTCGACCCTCCACACAATACGCAAAAGTCCATCCTTCCATGCACGCCACTGGCCGTGATTAAGATCCTCGAATATCTCCAGATCTACAACACATTCCTCGATTACGGCAAACGACTTTTTGGCCGACGCATCACCGTCATCAACCGGAGCGAGGTCGTCGGCCGACCGCTTGCCGCATTACTGGCGAACGATGGGGCTGAGGTGTACAGCGTTGACATCAGCGACGTGCAGCGCTTCTCGCGCGGGAAAGGCCTGAAGCAGACGGTCCACGTGGTGGAGGAGAAGCCCGGCTGGAAGCTCGAGGACTGTCTGCCGATCAGCGATGTGGTCGTCAGCGGCGTGCCAGGCGACAAGTTCAAAGTGCCAACCGAGCTGCTGAGGGACGGGACGGTGTGCATAAACTTTTCGAGCGAGAAGGTATACAAAGAATTGATCCAACGGGATGTTTAGAGATAGAACATGGAAGCTGACTGAGCACAGAACTTCACACCTGACGTCAAAGAAAAGGCGTCAATATACGTGCCAGCCATTGGCAAGGTGACCATCGTGGTCCTGATGCGAAACCTCCTGGTGAGTCTGATACAGCAGTCAACGTCATCGAGTCTATGACTGATTTTCCATGTGTTACAGCGGATGGTGCAGAATCGTCCAGAGACCAAGGGTCAGCCGGCGACGGTGGCAGAGGCGGGATCTGCAGTTTGAGGCGACGGTGCATGAAACGATCATTGTCAGCAGGCCTGACATTGAGATTCTGTGAGCAAAAAAATTGACTGCAAAAAATTTTGTCACGAAAAGTCTAGCACTTGATTATACTTCAATTCGCATGCGAAGAATAACTTTTAAAGATTATTGAATAGTTTTGGTAGTGGGTATCATTGATAGAAAGTCTGTGTAGTCTTCTCGAAATATCCTCTGCGAGGCTTTGAGCGCGACCAGCGCGGCTCAATTCAAGATTCGCTACCATTGGTCTGTGCGTGGTACCCAAAATTTGGCAAGCCTTGCCCTCAGAACGCCAGGGAAATGCCGATCACCATGTCAGTCTGTCCAGACAAGCCGTGACACCCGTTGACTGAGCCCTACTAAACGCCTCGCTAAAAGCTAGAAATGGTTGAAAGCAAAAGATCAAAATCGAGAAGACGGGCCAACGCATGGCTGAGTCTGATCACATCATGTCGTATGTACTGGAGTAGTTGACGTATTTGTCAAACTGGTTGGCCGGGTGTATGGGGATGTCGTTGGCGCCGCCGGTGACCAGCTTCTTGACCCAGTCGACACCGCTGTTCCAGAAGCAGTGGTGGTCTGGCTTCATCCTGTCATGGGGATCAACAACAAATTCGCCTTGAACTTCGAAAGTAAGAAGCTTCACTCACCAGTCCTGATTCAGATCCTCCCGGTCAATGGTGCCAATGAGGACATCGTACATCTCTGGCCAGCCCTCGGGCATGGGGTGCATAGCGTACATGAGCGGAGTGCCGCAGCGGCCGCAGAAGGTGCGCACCGTGTCGCCAGAGGACTCGTAGAACTTGACGAACGGGTTCCGCACGTTGGTCTGCAGGTGAGGCCTGAGCACGGCAAAGGCGGGCAGCCAGGGTCCTCGGCGTGAGTGGTCGCCATCGGTTGGCTTCTCCACCGTGCCGTGGCGCTGGATGCTGGCGTCCGAGGCGAAGTTGCCGCTGTCTGGTGTGGGTGCCGTGTGATCGCTGGGTTTGAGGAGCGACACGGTCATGTACTGTGCTGGGATGCACATGTAGACTGACGCAATGTTGCCCGATGCCCGCCGGCAGTCGTTGCAGTGGTCCATCACCGTCGTTGGGAATGTTGTGCCGCTGGCGGGGTCGAAGGAGTTGGGCAGCCGGCGCGAGACGTGAGGGATCGAGGCCTTCCAGCGGATGGCGCGGCAGTTGCAGCCACCGCGGATGCTGAAGGCGTGGTCAGGGAGAGGCATGATGATATTGACGGAGGGTTGATTGTTTGTGGATGGAGAGATTGGCTGGTATTAGATGTGTTTGGATGATGGTGAATTAATAGACCACAGATAAGGGATGCAAAACTGATATACAGAGAAGAGTGATAGAACAGACACAAACACAGAGAGAGGCCCAGCCTCTACTCAAGTACTGACAGGAACGAACAGAGGGAGAGGAAAGATGAGATGCAGACGATGAAGATCCAGAGCCAAAAGAAGGCTAGTACGAGGAAACGAGAAATACCTCCGCAAATATATATCGAGAGTCGGCTGTCAGTCAGTCAGTCAGTCAGTCAGACGAGCCTCGTCGACGTCCATTCGCTCGCGTGCGTGTTTGCATTGCATCTTGCAGCTTTCTTTAGCCCCTCAGAGACTTGGCAAACGGATTTTACCGCTGCCAGGTTTTTTTTCTTTTCCCAAAGGGCTGGTAGGAACTGCCAGATACGCCCCCGTGTTGAGGTAGGTCATGTCAAGTCACAGAGATCATGTCGAGCTCCTCGAGCCAATGTCATCCTCAACCGCAGTAGTAAGCAACAATGCAACGGCAGTTGCACTCTTTTTTACTCTGTGGTGCGATGACTCGCTTTCTTTCTTTCCCTGGCACCTGTCATCCCGCAGGATCTTGGCAACACGCGAGCAGCGCAGCCAAGAGGGCTTATGAAACTGGCTGCGGGATCTCCTGATTCGTCCACCGTCGGGGGGGGGGGGGGGGGGGGGGGGGGGGGGGGGGGGCGGGGGGGG
>JANIPN010627698.1:0-28224 GCA_027478595.1 Erythroxylum anguifugum
CGGGTCAATCCTCAGCGGGGGGTACTACTACTACGACAATACCAGGTGACATGATGTTGCAATGGGAGCACGAGGGAGGAAGAATAGTAAGGCAAAAAAGGAGAAGAATTAGGTGGAATGTGATGCGTGATGTGGGAAAACAGTTCAGGAGAGATTGGATGGGAGAGGTCACGTCACTGAAAGGGTGAAGGGAGAGAGGAGGGGAAACGGGTTGAGATGGCGAAGGTTGAATACACGTAGATTGAGGATTGTAGAAGAGGGCGAAAGTATATCCTTCATGTACGTAGTGCCCTCGAGGCATGCCTCTTAAGGTTTAAGTGCTGGATGGCTGAGTAGACGGGTATGTCTGGGGTTGATAACAACGTTCTCAATCAAGTCATTGATTTCTCCTGTTTCTTATCTACATCTCTTTTCTGTTTTTTTCCTTTTCCCGGGTCTTCATACCCATTGATATCTCCGTACACTTCTCAATCCACAGGTAGACTCATTGTGGTCTACATGTACCATCCACCTCTATTCAGACATCCACTCATGAAATGCAGATGAATAGACCGACCTCATTTGCATAGACTTCCACCATAGGGAAGGTAAGGGTATCACTTTTCAGAATATGACTGAGAAATGAGCGCCAGGAATGCACCTCCATCGACTCCAACGCAAAAGAAGAGAAGGGGGAACAGTAGAACGCAAGCAAAGGGTCATAAACGAAGGGCTTATCATCATCATGAAAATTGAATGAAGTCATCCTGTTGTGCAAGCACACCGTCGTCGTCCCCACCAAGCGGGATCATATCTTCCTCCTCAGGTGTATCACTCGGGGGATCGCTGCCCACGAGCGGGCTATTGCTCTCACCAGTCGATTGCCGCAGTGTGCCCGCACGATCAATATGCGGCAGTCGGCAGGCCTTATTTAGGCATTGACCTGTACTTGCGTAGTCAGGACACTCGAATACGTGCCGATCCTGGCACGACGAGCCCTTTTCGCAGTAACCATAGGTCGAAAAGGCTCTACATACGGCCGCAGCCGGGTTAATACGAATATGTGCATAACGACAATCATCTTTATTGCACTGCCCACGCTGAAAGTGCGAGCAAGCAGGCACCCGTTCGTAGCTGCACTTATGGGATAAGTCGCAATGGGCACCATTGGGACACTTGCCAGAACGGAGGAAGTCACGACAAACCGCCACTTTGTTAGGATCGTGGACATGGGGGCATCGAGGGCCACGGGGGCATTGACCTGTCATGTAGTTAGTGAATTCAAAGGAGGTATAGGGTAAGAAATGGCATGGTTGTAAATACCCGTATTGCTGAATCGTTTGCAAAGTCCGTTCTTCGTAGCTTTTGTGCTTGGGTGCGTTAGCGACGGATGCTGCAATGGCAGTCTCACCCACCGGCCACGCGAAGCACCCATACGTTCCAAATTACCATCTTCGCTTCGGTGAAACTGAACGTTGCTGACGGTGACCGTTTCTGGGGTAGATCGTGATGGATCGGTATCTGCTTCTCTTGTGAGTTTCCGGCCTCTCCTATAGGTGGCGTCTGAACCTAGGGTGCGGACAAGCCGGCGGCCGCCTTCCGTTACTTCGAACATTATGCCTTCGACTTCTAACTGGTGATTTGTGGCATGTGCTGGTGGTGTTTGGGGCAGGGCTGATCGATTAGTCTCCTGGTCTTCTCGGGAGCTGCCATCCGCGGGACGAGAGCCTGACCGGCTACGCGCCGCTTCTTTATTGTACGCCGCAGTGTTTATAAGCTGGAGATGGCGGCCGTGTTTCGATACCCACGCACCGCCACCATCGCTGTTGCTCTCATCACTAGCATGCTTCGTCTCGCCCTCGCCGTGGTTGAACACGAGAGTGCGATTACGATGTCCAAAACCGCGACCATAACCGCCGCGACCGCGCCCGCGGCTGTAGTGGTGATGTCGGTGGACGCCGCTGCCGTGCGAGGGTTCCAGCAGACTGTTCTTGTGCCGGTTGATCTGGCCTGTCTCACTTGTAAGTTTGTGTCTCGCAGGGTTTGCGTCTGGATGACTCACCTGCCAGGTGCGAGATGCGGGCCAACAGTTCTTGATCTTCTTCTGACATGGCGCCAACGAACGAAAAGTGAGTTGGGCGCGTATGTCTCAATCCTTGGAGTTCGATCTAGATGTAAGTAAGAAATCAGGACAAGTACGCCTGCTACACGACTCTGTGAGTGTCTACGTGGCTCACAGCGAAGAGACTCTGATGTGAAGATGACATGAGAAAGTAAGAGGGAAAACATGCGCGGCAAAAACAAAAGCAAGCCACGATGGCGGGCGCTTAGCTGCATTCGGATGATCGCTGCAAGGCAGTCGGTGGCGGTGCAACAGAGCCGCCGGGAAGGGTAGCGATGCTTCTAGAAACGGAAGATGAATGGGTTGTATGCATACAGGGGAATGAAGCACTGTGCATCGCTTTGTTTGACTAGGATTAAGCAAGCCATCTGGCTGCATTCATTTGGTCTTGGGGTATCAGCAACTAGTTACACTCATTGATGTGGTTGCAGTATGGTCTTTCACGTCGGCATTACGTCCTCCATCTTGATCTCATCATCATCTTCTGATTTGTCCACTTCGCCCATATCCGATGCTCCATCAAGCCCAAATGCTTCCGGGGCTTTGCCTTCCTGCGCTTGTTCAAAATCTTGCATGTCCGCATTGTACTCAGCGAAATTCGCATCATTGCGCAATCGCCAGGTGCCTGCATAGGGGCCGCTCTTCACCATCTCGGCGATCATATCGAGCGTCTGCCGTAGGTATGCCTCCGGTTGCTGCACTCGAACCTTGATGTCTTTAAGATGCCAATGCTTCCACTCCTTGAAGCACCTGAACAGCAGATCCAAAAGCTCGTTCTGTGGCATCCGAGCCGCCTTGAGCTCTTGGCCTTTGGCTCGCGCTGGTGCAGCAGCTTTCTGGAGCATATTAGTGACGCCCCCAGAGATGCTGGGGAACTTACGATAAATGTATTGAACGAGTTGGGACCAATAGATCCAGGAACCATCGTAGTGCTCACCATGACACCAGCAGGCCCATCCAGCAACATCGGTTGTCGCGGTGGTTTCCAGTCACGACGCGCGCGCTCCTCCATAACCTTACGATAGTCGTCATTCTCGACTGGCATGCAATTAATCTCGGTTTTGACTTTGCCCGAGAATGCCGTTCGCTCTGTTGGGCCACGTGAGATTTCTATAGAAGCTTGGGTGACACTTTACTTACTGGGTATAGCTCTTCGTTGGCGGTAGTTAGCACGCTTCTGGCGATCAACTTTGGCGCTACCCGGCCGATTTTGGATGTACAAACGAGGCTCGGCTTGAGAGAACGGACGCGCCGCTGCATCTGCACCGTACTTTGACTTGCCTCGTGGTCGCGAGCCGTAGCCAGGTAAATCTTTCTCCGTGAAAACGAATGTGTTTGGAGGTTGCTCGTTGGTGACATTCATGTTGTACTCCTTGGGAACAAGCGACTGCGCGCTGATACGATCAAGCTTGAGACTGAGCTACTAGGAATTAGTGATGGCTCATATGTAAGGGCAGAACTGTCATACTCGTTTAGGCTGGTTTAGCTCTCCCTCTACGCGCACGGTTCCCAGTTGTATCTCTGCGTCGTCATCCAACTCCGACCATGTCTTCCACAACCATTTCGGCAGTCGCATCAGGTAGAGTTGGTTGTTGGCATCTGTGAAATCAATGTCGCCAGCATCTTCGTAGATATCTTCGTCCGGGACTGGATCCAGTGAGCTCGAGGCAAGGTCGGGGTCGGGCTTGATGCCGCCCTCGTCTTTCTTGACAGCCGACATCTTCGTTTGATAGGGTCGCCGTAGCGCGCGGTGGTGCTACTCGCGTTTTAGCCCTTCCCAGCGCATCTCAGAAAGTCAGAAGTGTCCCAGATGAGGCTGCTGGGATGAGAGCGTCTGTTGCCGATGCATGCGTAACGCCAAATGAGATGAAGAACAAAGAGCATGGGAGAGACCAACCTCGTGCCGCGTGCAGACAACTGAAATGTATGTCTAGCGTGATGTAGTGAACCCTTGGCGGCACCTCCCCCGCCTGGTACTCTCCACCTAACGAGGCGGAAAGAGGACTTTTAGGGCTCACCGCGGGCGGAGCTTCTGATGCCTACAAATTTATACTAGACATTTAACAGAGTGAATCTATACCCCTGACTCATTCAGTCGAATTTGGAATGGACAGATATTGACGGCAGCCGTAGGAGAACTGAAGTGAAGAATACATGTTTCAGCAGTAGTGACACCCCTCCGCTATCTAGCCGACGAGCAGTGATGGCATCACCGGAGATTGAGGGTCGACTGGCTGAGCTGGCCAGCTCCAGCGTGTCACAGCAAGACAAGATCAGCGGTTATCAGAAAACCCTGGATACTATCACCTCTTCTCCAGTGGGTGACTCTTTTGTAGCCAATATTGGCGCTTTCACCGATTCCGTCCTGGACAATAATCTGGGCATAGTTCCCTCAAGGCCACTGATAGCTGCATTGGTAGCGAGTCTGCAGAGCATATCAGATCCTGCCATCCAAACTGAGGCATGCCAGCGCGCATTGACCTCATTGGCACCATGGACTTCCTCGTTCGAAGAACAAGATCGCCTTCTACGGGAAACTCTGGCCGACACATTCACGAAAATGGAGGAGTATGCTTCAGCAGCGCGGGCGCTTGAAGGGATTAATCTCGACTCCACACAGAGGAAGCTTTCCGATGAAGACAAACTCGGCCATCTGATGCGTATCTGTCGGTTATGGCTCGAGGACGAAGACACCGTAACGGCGGAGGCATATCTGAACAGGATGAAGAGTCTCATCCATAATGTCGATTCTGAGGAACTTCGGCTGACATTTAACTTGAGCCAAGCCCGTATCATGGACTCGAGCCGTCGCTTCCTCGATGCTAGTCAGGCATACCACAACGTTAGTCTCTTCCCGAAATTAGTGGAAGATGAGCGCAATCGATGTCTTTCCAAAGCCATCACCTGCGCCGTTCTAGCTCCCGCCGGACCGCCGCGATCACGAGCGCTTGGGAAACTTTACAAAGACGAGCGATCACCACTGATGCCCGAGTATGGCATCTTGGAGAAGATGTTCCTCGACCGGATCATCACCGCTGAGGAGGTGGCGAAGTTCGCTGATGGGCTGGAAGAGCACCAACTCGCGCAGAGCGCAGACGGTACCACTGTTCTGTCAAAAGCAATTATCGAGCACAACATGGTCGGCACATCCAAATTGTATAGCAACATCAGCCTAATTGAACTCGCACGTCTACTAGACCTCGACACAGAGAAAGCGGAGGAGTACGCCGCGCGCATGCTCGAGCAAGGTCGATTAAAGGGATCTATCGATCAGATTGCAGAACGCATCTACTTTGATCGACCAGAGAATGATGCCTTCATTAGCTCGCAGGCCACGTTGCCAGCGCTAAGCGAGTGGAACCGGCGCGTACAGGCGCTTGTCGAAGATGTGGAGAGGGTCTCCTCGTTGCTGTAAGATGGCTGCCAAACAGAGTTTCCACAATCAAAGCTTGCTCATTAGCGAGCATAGAACATTAGATACCACCCGTTGAAATTGAGCGCGGCACGTGATTTCCAAGTCATCTCAATTCTAAAATGCGTCCAATCTTCTGCTTCAGCAGGTCTATCCATCTAAGCACACCCTATCATGCTATCCATATGCCAAGTTCATGCCGAGATAATCACGTCAACGCCCAAGTCCGAATTCTTTGACGTTCCTATGTATTGTGAATGATCAGGTTGCGGAAGCTGTCCCACTTCGTGGCATTGTTATATCTGATGGAAGGAGTTCTGGTTAGCCGCTTCGTTTCTCCTCTTCAAGCGCATGTCAATATCCGACAACTTACAAGTAATTCATGCTGCTCCGTAGGCTCGGCTGCAGCGTATCCGGATGCCACCGGAACAACCACATCACGAGCGCCCAAGAGCCGGCGGCAAAGACGGGCCATGCACGATTGCGAATGGCCTCACTAGTGGCTGGCTCGAGCGCGGGTGCATTCTGCAGGGCCAGCTTCGCCAGACCCAGGACGACACGCGCGAACACGTACACCACGATCTGCTGATTGACGGAGCTCGGGTTTCCGCGCCCGAAGACGTAGTAGCCGCCAACCAACCCTGCCAGTAATGAATCCACCGACGCCTCCTTTCCGGATGGCGAGCCTGGCATGGGTGAGTGTTTCAGTGTGAGCATGATCAGCCGGTATAGGAAAGCGAAGGTCGCGAGGTTGCGCGCATGCGTCCGCGTGGCTTTGAGCACCATCAAGCATTTGTCTCGGAATCTGCGAAAGGGAAGAGTCAATGAGAGTGAAGCGGGGAGTGGAAGAGTGTAACGAACGAGGCAGATCGAAAGAGGAACACCATCCTATAGTATCGTTATCAGAGCCGCCTTTTCTCTTGAAGAGGCGGGGCGTACACCAGTGCATGCGGAAACCGGATCTTCGCTCCATACACAGCGCCATTGCGCAGTGACTTAACCAGCGAGAGGAATTCGGCATTTCTTGGGTCGATGATGAAGCGGTCTACGGCCGCCTTTGTACGTCAGCGAGGAGTGATACTTCAGGAGTTGGAGAACAGACTTTCAATCCGTCCATTGTAGCGGATGCGCTCGGCTTTTGCACAAGACGGTCGCAAGGAAGTCAGGTTGGCGCAGGAGAGAAGAGGTGCCCAAATTGAGATGCAACTGATAGCAATAGGGGCACACAATCTAGCAGCACCGGGCTATGATGTCGTTCGTTGAGGTGTTGCACTGAAAGGTTAAGCGACTTGCTCCCCCCCCCCCATCTCATGGTGTGTTCCGGAGCATGTGAACATGCCTCGGCTGTGCACCCAGCGTTTTTCAGCCACAAGGTGTGGCGCCAATCTACACCCACATCGTGCCGTTGATGTAGGAGGGGTGAGGCTTGTTCTTTTCATCGCGCGCTCGTGTAAGACTTGTTCGCGAGAAACGATCGGCTATGTGAGCGAATGATTGGGACAGTCTACTCTACTCTACGCGATGTGAATTCTATGAGCTGGATGCCCGGCGCTATCCATGTTGCATCGGTCTCTTCCCAACCCATATCCTCAAACGATACAATGCGAGCGTGGGTAGCCCATTTCGTGCTCGTTTTCTCCCCGACTTCGTCCATCATCTGCGCAAAAGATTGAGGGTCGTGAAACCAAACCTTCAATTGCATCGACTCCGTCGTATTCTCATACGCCCTCTGGTGGCCAATTTGATTCCCGACAAAGAGAGTGCCCGGCTTTGAGTAGCTGACTAACGCAGAACATGCATCTACCTGAGCATCCCAGTTCCACTGGTGCAGAACCTGGAGAATCGAAATGACATCGACACTATCCTGTAGAGCGCGCAATTCGTCGTTTTCTCTGGACAACAGGTCCGCTTCAATGAACTTGGCTTGGAAGGAGCTCCGGTCGCGGAACATTTCAAAGCCTACCTCCCAGTGACTCGCGATGTCGACACCGTAGAGCCTTGCGGAGGGGGCTCCATCGTAAGCAAGCCGTCGCAGATCGTGGCCAATGAAACAGCCAAAATCAACCAGGGTGCCGCCATCTTTCATACGCTTCAGAATCTCCGGGTATACCTCTAGACGGCAGAGTTGCGGCGTAAGGAAGACACCCAGTCCTGTGCAAGGGTAAGGCCGAATAGCGAAAGCTTGGTCACGCTACATTGAGTGAACAACCGGTCAGGAAGCGCAAGCGGAAGCGGAGAGGCGTACAATCCGATAGACATGATTCAATTGCTGGTCCGGTGGAATGTGGCTGTATCTTTCAAGCAGCTCGCGAGTCTACCATCGATCAGTACTAGGGTGGCATGCGTCCGTCGAACAGATTGACCTCGGGCACAAGCTTCTTATCGATATTGGTCCGATACCACGGTGCACTGGTCTTGTTGGCAGTTTGAAGATAGGAGCCCTCCGAGTGTGTCTGGTTGGACGAAGACGAGGACATTTCCAAATCTCTCCACGGTGCTAGCACGTCGCTGTGATGGACACTCTGCTTGACTTGGCTGTGCGGATCTGAAGACTGATACGCTTATGACATACCAGCGCGAATTAGGTAATCATCAGAGAGCTCCACACGCGGACCCATCACCAGAACGGAAGAAGGCGAGATCAAGATGATCCAACACTC
Source organism: Erythroxylum anguifugum (assembly GCA_027478595.1). NCBI lineage: Eukaryota > Viridiplantae > Streptophyta > Magnoliopsida > Malpighiales > Erythroxylaceae > Erythroxylum > Erythroxylum anguifugum. The sequence continues at coordinate 8,174 of JANIPN010627698.1, forward strand.
ATATAGATCGCATACATTTCCCTGCGCTCGATCAGGTCTCTCGAATGCCTTCAATTAGCTCGGGGCAAATGGAACGGAGAAGGTGATCAAGCCGACTGGTCACAACTCCCGCTCGAAAGGCAACCAGTAGCCGCAGCAACTGCTCCGCTGCGACCTCATAGCGGTTCCCACTTTCGACCATGTCCGCCGTTGATGTCCAGACGGTTGCGCGCTCAGAAAGTTTCAAAATGTAATGACTTTTCATATGACGCCTCCCAAGATCCGCTCCTTCATCTGCGAAACGCTTTTCAACGGCTGCTGGGCCTCCCGCCGCTATGTTTAAATTCCGGATATGGAGGAGCGCGCTTCGGTCTCCTTGGCGGAGGGAACCCATTCCATCTATTGACTCGCAGCTCAATCCCGATCTTCGCCAAAGAGCACAGTCTATCAGATTGTTCACATCTGTCGGAAAGTCCTAAAAAGTCGTTTCAGTCATGACGGTGGTCTATGGAGCGGAAGGCTGTGCAGGTACATGCCGCCTCATCTATCTTCAAGTCTGAACGCTCAGGACAACAAAGCTCTCCGCCATACGGTAAGCTGGTTGGCTCATATGTCTCTCAAGTCTTGCACATTGTCCACGCCATTCCACATCAAAGAATGTTTTCCACAGTGCAAGTTTTTCATCCGAACTGGGCTGGCGTGTTGAGCTGGCAGCTGCGTGAATCATCCTACCTACGAAGCGTTACCCGAAACACGCTTCCCGCCCTTTGTTCGCCCATCCTACTGCTAGTTGTGCTCCGGCCATGCGTCGTTACAGTCGGCTGTTGTTTATTTTCAGCAGCGTCACCAAAAATCACACCGCCGGCCCATCAAGTTTTGTCTGTGTGCTTTCATGCAACTGCCCGCTTCGCTCCCCCCCGACCCCTTCATAGGAGAGCTCTATGTTCATATCTGATTGCTCCGAATAAACCCCACAAGGAAGGAGAGATGGAGAGATGCGGGAGCCTGTCCTTCTCTGCATAGATACTATTTAGTCCGACTGCAACTTCGCCACGAGAAGGACGGTATCCTCCCTACTTTCTGCGTCACCCGGTGATCATGCCGTGCGGTCAATGCCGCAAGGACTTCGATCCTTTCTGGCTTCGGGGCGCTCTCCCTGACCATGTGCTCGTTAGGTTGCGAAGCCTCTACATGAACGATCCCTTGTCTTCCGAAGACGTCCATGCTGCCGGTTACCAGCTCCCGGTAACGAGTCCTTGGGAAGATGTCAGACGCGAAGCCAAGGAGAGATCTCAAGAGCTTATGGCGAGCTACAAGGTCCTACACAACATAATCGAACGTCATGAAGCCACGATCCAGAAGCGGTGGGCGAACAAAGGCCGGCAGAAGAGATCCGAAATCCTGAGAGCTGCCTGGCCAGGAATGGCAACGACCCACCGTCAAGATTTTGATATCTACTGGAAGGAGCGAGTGCAACACAACCATGAGGTACATGGAATGATAAGTGCAGAGTACAAAGAGCAATTCATGTGGCCATACATCAACCAAGAAGATCTCTCAAAGTCTAGGCCTCTCCTGCTCTTGCTCAATGCAAGGGGCCGTCGTCATCCCTCTGAATTTGCCGCCGCCGACAACGAAGCCATGCAACTTGGCAAAGCCACAAAAGTGATCGTCCCCGTTTTCCTGGATGAGTATGTGATGGTGATGAATCGGGTTAAAGGAAATGAAGAGTACGGCAAGCTGCTAAACTGGAGGAATAACCCTGGGGTTCTAGAGTGGTTAATCACGGGAAAACAAATGGATCCTGGTGAAGGTCTGCTAGTACTTGAAGCGCAGCAACGCTTGTTGGATTTCCTGGTACGATGTTGTCAAAACCTACTACATGAGATCCCTCCCGAGGGCCTTACAGCAGACGCATATCCTATCCAACAAGAACCACAAATGAGGGCCGAGCGCGATGCCAGTGGTTTTGTCTCGCTTGCTGCTCTAGCAGCCGATGCTCCTTACAAAGTCCCTTCTCGGCTCGACCTAGGGCGAATCGAGTCCCTTCTGGGCGCCCAGGTATCCGCAATGGAGGATCATATTCTGGCTTTGCGGGAGGATCCGGCCTACTTTGCACAGGAAATCTCCGATGTGAAGGAGCACCGACACGAAATGCTGCACTGGCCGTGGAACCGTGCACGATTGACATGCACCCCAAAACCTCCGGGCCATCTGTGGAAAGACATCGTCCGTACGTTTCTCTTGGATGCGTATTACGATCTCGAGGTTCATTCAGAACTTTGGCGCTGGGCGAAGAACTTACAAGCTCTGCATGCTAGATATCGCGCATTCATAAACCCCAGGAATGATCTACCGGAGGAGTTTTTGATGGCCCTCATGAATTTCTACCATCATCTTACACAGGCCGCTAGAGAACCTCTGTGCCAGCTCTGGCATGAACTCAGCGCTTCACCACCGCTTCGAAAATTCTATGTTTGCGAGCGACGAAGGTACTTCGAACCGGATCAACCGCGAGGTAACCTTACGCGCAGATCCGACCTGAAGCTCTCCAAATTCCAGGAAAAGCTACTTTGGCTGCTAGAGGTGTTGGGGGAAGATGATCGCTCCCTCGCATTTATCGGGCTGACAGTGGTCGTGGACGAGATAGAACGGTTCTTACAAGCAGATCCACGAGCGCAGGAGCTCGTCTCTTCACGCCTCGCGAAGAACCTCAGCAAGATCTCCGTTATCTCCCAGTGCTTAAACCAGATCGACATGTATCAGCCGTGGGCAGCAGGATTCAGATACATTCTCGCCAGAAAGCAAAACCACTTCGAGACGGTGTTTGCGAACGGTCGAGAACCCCTAGACTCGCTAATGGAGGCTTCCGCTATCGAGAACCTCGGCAATGTCGCGCAGCTAGGTAAGATCACTGAAGGGAGATTCTCTTATCCTGCTGGAAAGCGCCGCAGCAAAGCCAACATAGAAGCGATGCAGAAAGCTGAGCGAGACCTCGATGAGTTCTGGGCTTCGGCCGACTTGATCTTGAATGGATTGGGGCTGAAGTCTCTCAAGCCCCTCAAACTACATCAACGCACATGGCAGCGTACACCGAACTGGGTCGAGCCCCCACCGTCACGCAAAGCGCACAAAGGGAAAGTGCAGAACACTGATGGTTTGGACCAATCTTTACTCTCACTCTCAGATAACATCACCTGGCAGCATCAAGAGGGCAACGCAAAACAGGATCTACTTCAACCAAAGGCCAAAATCAAGACCAAAGGCACGCCACACAATCTTCCCCCTGCAATTAAGACGGTGAATGCGACTGTTCACGACGGTGTCGTTGCTGCTGAAGTCAACAACATCGATGTCGACAAAATCGATGTCAAGGTTGGAACCGATGCTAAACTGGCTAAAATACCGGTTGATGCTCGCGCGCTCAAGGTGTTTCGAGCGCTTTTCTTTGATCCCGAGGTAACTTGCACGCCCGGCGAAGTCTCCTGGAGTGACTTTCTTCATGCTATGAGCTCGATTGGCTTTAAGGCAGAGAAATTGTATGGTTCAGCCTGGCAGTTTCAGGCTCTGGGTCCTAATCGAGTCACCATTCAATTTCACGAACCGCACCCACGCAAGAAGATTCCCTTCAATACAGCTAGACGACATGGAAGGCGGTTGAATAGAGCTTTCGGATGGGATAGCACCACGTTCAAGCTAAGGGAGAAGGTGAAGGCGTGAGTAGATGTCTCATGTACCTTGGCATTTGTGCACGTCGAATTCTGTAGTTGCGCTTTGCTTCGGCATTTAATCTCATTTGCTTCCTAAACCTGATTCTTGGAGTGAGTGCTCTGTATCTGTCCCATTAATTGAGTAGTATTACATCTATGTACATGACTGAGGTGAGGTATCGTACAAACCCTATAGACAAGCCCTATTCCGCCTCTTTATCCGCTGCAAACATCTGATCCAGAGCATCGTCCATGCGCTCGAACATGTTGAAGTGGCCGCTCTCTTCAAACTCGACCAGTTCCGCATGAGGTAGGCGATCCGCCATGTACCGTATCTGGCGGACCGGCGAGCGCGTGTCCTTAGTGCCATGCCAGATCTGGACCTTGTTGTAGTCGACATCTTCGAAGCGGAACCCCCAGTCCAGCGACCCGAGCAGCTGTGCTTCCTGGACGAGCCCGGCTGTGCCCTGCGCGAACGCCTCGAGGAGCATGCGGAGAAGTTTCTTTCGGCGCTCTTCGATCGTGAGCGGTGGCTGCACTGCAGCGTTCTTCTCGTGTTCGGCTACCGTGGCAGCTTCCTTGCTCTCTTTCTCCTTCACCTCTTTCGCCAATGACCGATCCAACCACCGCGTCACCAGCCGCGTACGTGCCGACCAACGCACGATGCCGAGTAGAGCGGTCATGAAACCCTGAAGCACGCGCGGATATCGATTCCCCACCCATCCGAGCACGCGCGACTCACGCGGCATGTCGTGCGAACCCGCAGCCCATGGTCCGGCGCTGGCAAAGAGGCCGACGTGCGCCATCTGCTCCTTAGGAAGTGCGTATGCGCACGCCAGTGCGAATGGTCCGCCTCCCGACGAGCCGATGATCGAGTACCGCTTGAGGCCGAGGTGGCTCACCACGGCAGCTACATCGCTCGGCCAGTCCAGGATGCGCCGCTGCGGCTGGAAGTTGGAGAGGCCAAAGCCAGGGCGATCGATGAGGATCACGCGCAGATGCCGCTTCTTGGCGGTGTCGAGTAAGACGGAGCCTTCGAGGCGCGAAGAAGGAAAGCCATGGAAGAACAGCAGGGGATGCCCTGTCTCAGGACCGTACGTCGCGTATCCAAGGGTTCGTCCAGATTCAAGGCGGAGGGTTTGTGAATCTCCGGGGTCGGATATCCGAGCATCAGCGTTGTCCTTCTGAGAATTAGGAGTGGAGGATGAGGCTGAGGAGTGCTGCATTTGCACAGGGCGACGCCGGATCAAGGCGTTGAGAGGCCGAGAGCCACGCTGCATGAGAACAGGAGTCCGATGAACTGTAGTCTACTGCCTACTCCATGTAACGCAATACAATTGATTTTGTGGTAGCAAATTTTGCGTAGCTTTCAAAGTTTTCTGTGGTTAAGCTGGCATCAACACATTCATGTGCCTGGTCAATTCAGTGAGTTACAAGGGGGGCCACTCTTGTGAGTCACCCACGTTAATTGCTACCCGCTAAGATCGGCGGCGGGAGGGAGCGCAGCGAAGTTCCTATTTCGGTTACGTCCCTGAATATATTCCAGAGATACTCGGGACAATGTAGCCTCTAATATACGGCACTAACCGTAAATAGAGATACTACGGTTACTATAGTAATTTAGTGGCTATATAAGTACTACGATTAGTATAAGAAATAGTATAGTAAATTTAGAATTATTAATTCTCTATATATTAAAGCTATTAATAGTCTATATACGCGCTAATCGTAAGATTAACGCTATACTCTCTTCTAGTAATTTCTCTCAGTCCGATCTTTAGTCTCCGGGACTCTTAGTCGCCGTCGTCGCCGTCGCCGCCGTTAGTTCTCTATCTCTAGGAGCTTTTTACGAGCTCTTTCGATCTATTAGATATTATAGTGATATCTATAAGATTTATAGCGATACTATAAATCTCGTTTAAATTCGAGTCGAGATATTTTTAGTTTATAGAGTCGCGTCGATATTTAATAAGAGTATATTAGTTACTCTAGACGACGAGCTATATCGTCTCTAAAGCTATATTTTTTACGAAGATTTTATTTTCGTAAAGACGATATATAATCGTCGTAACGATTATACTAATCGTATTATATATATATATTATCGTTATAAGACGGAGATACGTAATACGAGAGATATTACGAATAAAAATCGCCGTCGAGCGATCTACGTCTAGATATTAGAGTATCGTACGCGCGTTATAGTACGCGATTTAAAGAACGGTAATAGTATACGTACTATTATCGATCTCGAATTAGTATATATATATAATATATACGTTAATTCGCTACTATTAGTATAGTATTATAAACGATAGTCTCGTTTTAACGAGACTATCGCTCTATATATATTCTATCGAGAATACGTATCGTATCGTAGCTCGACTATAATTTTTCGAAACTAGAAGATTTTTTTTCTAATTTCGCGAGAGTATAGTAATTTTCTATATAATATATAGAAGACTATTCTCTCTAACGAGAACGAGTTTCGTCTAGTTATATAGATTTTATCGAATATAGACTGAGAGTATCGTATTCGATATATATATATATTAGACGCTTATAGAGAGCGCTAGCGCCGAATTCTCTAGAATCTCTTTTTCTACTCTCGTAAGTATATCGTACTCGCGAGACGCTTCGTTAGTAATATTATATATATTATCGACGTAACGTTTAATACTAATAATAGATAATTTCCGTTAATAATTCTAATTAAAATTATTAATACGAAAAAGATATTCTTATTCGTCTTTTATTTAGTTATCTCTAAGAGTACGGAGATATATTAGTTTATCTAAGATTAATTTAAAGAGTTAATCTAGTCCGATAATAATAAATTACGCGTAATTCTCGGCGATTTTATCGAAAATCTCGCGAGAATATTTCTCTTTATATTCGAATACGAAAGAGATCTAATTAATAATAGTTATAAGATTATCTCTAATGAATTTTTTTACTCGAGTATAGCGACGACTATTAGACTATCGCTATCTATAAAGAGATAATCGATTCTCTAGCTATACTCTTAATACGCTATCTCGACGATCTAACGATAATTAATATATTATAAATATACGAAGAAATAGAGAAAGCTTTTTCGTAAATTATTATAGCGATAGATATAAATATCTATATCGGATAAACTCGAGAAACGTCGAAACGATCTTTTCGCGACGCTTAATATATCGAAATAAAAGTATCTACTGAGTTCGTATTAGTAGAAGAAAAGATAGTTCGTTCGGATATATATAAAAATATATATTAATCTCGGAATAGAAAGCTCTTAACGAAAAGAGATTTTCTATCGCCGAATAAAGAAGTCTAAGTAGTTTTATATTTAGATTTCTATCTATACGATAATCGCGAATATCGTTCGCGATTAGTGTGACGCGACGAAGCGCGCTCGTATATCCGTCGATAAGCAAAGAAGGAACTTATCTCTAGGAATATTTCGCGATCGCGAAATATTCCGAGCCGTTTACTAATAATTTATTTATAATATCTTAGAGCTAGTCGTTTCCGAGTGAGAATAGATTAAGATATTATATAGATAGATAGAGAAAAATATTATCTTTTCTTTAAACGCGAAAGAATATATAGAGTACGCACTTTCTTTTTAATAGAATCTATTTTATAGATACTAGTTATATAATATCTATACTCGGAGGAATTCGATTCTTTCGAGTCTCTTCTATCTACGATAGTTTCTAACGGAATTATCGATATCGGTTAGAGAATAGCGTATAGTATCCGATATTAGCGCCGCCGAGAAAAATCCGATTAGAATTCCGGGATCGTTATCGTAAAAATAATCTCTAGAGTTATCGAAAGAATTTCCGATCGATCGCGATCGAGAGTCTCTACGCGATCTCGAAAGAATAATTAGCGTAAAGATTAAAACTTAGAAAAGAATAGAGAAATTTATCGGATTAGAGAGAGAACGATTCGCTATTCTCTTCGAGACTACTATCGAGAAAATAATAGCCGCTTTTAATATTTATCTCGAGCGTTAAAAGTAATTTTTCGTTAGATTTATCTAGATAGTATAAAAGATTATTTAGATTAAGCCCGATAAAAAACGACTCCGTACGATAACGGAGTTAATTCTCGCCGAGTAAGAAATTCGACGAAAAGCGATCTCTTAATAAGAGATCGCGCGCTAGAGAGAGCTATTTTAATTAAAGTAGCTCGATTAATAGACGATATTTTCCGCGATATACGCTATAATATATATCGCGAGAAATTTCGTCGATTAAAAGACGAAAAATAGAGAGAAACCGCTAGAGATCGAATCTTAGTTATTAGCGATTTTCTCTATTACGTAAATCGAGATCGAATAGCTATTACTATTCGATCTCGATTTATAATTAAAAGAGATAGCTAAAATATCTTAATTATCTTTTAATCTAAAGTAAAAATCGGAAATAAAGATATCGTCTCTACTCTTAGTATTAAAAATCTAAGATCCGAATTCGGAGAGTGATATTTCGAGAATATTATTAGATTAGAAGTATATCGACTCTAGAATATATCGATCTACTAGAAGATTAGCGAAGATATTAGCTATATTATTCGCGAGAAAACTCTATTAGAAATAGATCGCGATAAAATAGATATATCGCGCGACTAAGAAAGAGAAGAGAGAGAAAATAGTCGCCGTCGTAAAGAGAGAGAAGACAGTACTCCGTACTATAAAAGAGTAAAAATATACCGAGAGTAGAATCCGGAGAAGCGTCGTAAGATATAGAAATCGAGAGACGAGAGCGCTCGAGCGTCTCGTTAAGACCGTAGCGCGCGCCGAGAAACGCGCTACGAAGATAGTAAGAAAAGCGGTAGTCGCCGTAGAGAAAGAGAAACGAGTAGTAACGAGAGCTACTGTTAAACGAATTAGAGAAGCGCTTTAACGCGCGAGGAAAGAGAGAAGAGAGACTACGAAGAAATTAGTCTAGAAATAGGTAAGAAATAAGAGAGAATCGTAGGCCTTGGAGGCTTAATTGGCCTCTGGGATGTGATGGGAACTCGAGAACGAGTTCTTAGAGTAGGAGAGATCGAGACTATAGTTATAGTTAGTATCTCTGAATAGCTTTATAGAAAATATAGTCATTTTATACCTTTTTCTATGCCTCTATATAGTGTGTGGCTGCTTGCGGTTAGTGCCGCATGTTGGGGGCTGCATTGTCCCGAGTATCTCTGAATATATTCCCCCCCTCAGAAAAAAAAAGTTGCCGCCCCACGAGTCACTGCACCACTGTAGAGGACTTCGATACACAGTGCGGTGTCCAAGTCAACTCAGACGTCTAGCTCGTCTCGACTACTGAACGTCTCCTCCAGAGGCTATCTCGCTTATCCTCTCCTCCTGCCTCTTGTGCATTCCACAATGAGTGCCACTACCATCATGAACCCCTCCGCAATTCCCTCATCCACCTCATCCTCCAGCACAAAAGTTTCCGCCCCGTCACAATCTACACAAGTCAGCCGACGAGTCAACGGTATGTCTAGCATTCTTCACTTATGAAGATAAATACTCATATCCTCAGGCAAGAACTGGCACGCACCCCGCGAAGCATTCCGTCCTACAAAGGCGCTGACAAGCTACGAGGCGCGGCGCGCCAAAGATAAGGCACGCGCAGTCACGCTGGCACGGGAGAAGGAGATGAAGGAGGAGAAGCAGGCGGCGCGCGATGAGCTCGTGGCCAAAATCAAGGATCGCCGCAACAAGAAGGCAGAGCGCGAGCGCTGGCAGATGGTGGAGGCGAAGATGCACAAGAAGAGGGTGGAGAGGTTGAAGAGGAGGGAGAAGAGGAATAAGATGTTGAATTCGTGAGCTGGAAGGTGAAGGGACACTGAACGAATGTCATCATAGATCTGGGATGACTGTGAGCCTGGAGGCTTGTGTATATATTGCTGGAAGAGGGACTCATGCCCTAAATGTACGATGGGGGTTGGAGTCAAAGGATACGGAGGAGGATGATACCTCATATCTATGCAAGAACTTTATGATCTGTGGTTATTACATAAGATACTGCTATATCGCCAGCTATGATTTTGCAGCATCCTGGGGTGTCAAGTCTGTCGTTTCTCCTATGCGACTCTTGGAATCTATGAGACATAGCCGCATGACATTGCAAATGACTTCCTTGGCTACTGTGCTGACGAGGCTCTCACGATCAGTATATCGAAGTGCTGCTCTATCCCTACTGGAATCCATTGATATGTAGGCCATTATCTATACTTTCGAGATTCTTGGGAATGCGACTAAAGACTTCGGTTGCTACATTGCAACGGCTCATCGAGCTGCGGATCGCAATGCGCGCTCCAGTGACTCAAGCCCGTATCTTGGCCCCTGCTTCTTTCATTCCTTTTGTCCTAAAGTTCCTCATCTGAAGATTGAACAGCGATCTGCCCGATCCATTCTGTCTTACTAATTGTACTTTCTCATGACGACAATGAACCACATGTGGAATGAATCGATCGAGCTGGATTCATTACGTTTCTCTAGTGATCTTCAGCTCTCGATCGAGATATTGATTCATGAACGGGGTATGATGGCACGTGACTTGTGATAGGGGGTGCGCGTCTCACCCGTTTTCCAGGATCCACAATCGGCACATAGCATCCGCAGTTGCTTGAAACCACCCACGACGTAGACACCTTGCAGATGTCCGCCAATGCATGTCACGCAGCCACTCGCACGCCACGGGGCGTGCATACGCGGTCCTCCGTCTGGGCTTTCCCCCACCGCTGAGGGGGACACCAACGCCACGGGCAGAATCCACTCAAATGCACGGGATCGTGATGCGTGGAATGTGGATCGAAGTGGAGACTTGCACGTAGGGGAGGCATGCTGACATCTGCCGCAACGTCCGGGAGGCCGGCCGCTTGGCCGTATGCATCGAGCCTCTTATCAGAGCTTGGCCGTCTCTGCAAGCCGTGGAGGCACGCCCCGCCGTCGCTATGTCGTTACCGTGGGTGACATCCCGTCGCAGAACCCATGGGTATCCCGTCCTAGCTTTGCAGAACTCAAATGCTGCCTGATAAGAGAGAAATTACTCTCTGAGCGCTCTGAGGGCAAGTAATCAGTGTCCTTGGTCGTCTCCTCGGGCTATCAAAGCCACTGCTGCAGCGCGAGCCAGACCGCGGAACTGTGGCGCCAGTCCTCCGATAATTAGCGCCGTGTTTGACCTATCTTGCAGCGTAGGTCGAGGATCGACGCATGCTCTATGGCTGGTGCAGGAACGGCGTGCCATAGGTAGGGGAGTGGGCTGGACGTCGTATCCTGCACCTAGTAACTCTTTTCGCCTCACCGGTGCCCTGATTCACCCCACGCCTGATGATTCTTTCCGAATTTGCGCCGGCCTCAGCAACATGGAGTCCCCGCCGGGGGGCGGGGGGATGCTCTAGATAGATCATCCTCCTGAAGATTCCGCACGCCTGGTGCGGGAACCATCTGGGCGTGGGCGGCAACGGTGGTGCGGCTGCCCGCGGGTAGGACCGTGGTGTAGGCTTGAGGTGGATCAAGGCCGCCCCTGATGAGACCCAAAATTGGAACTCGCGGAAAGAGTTTTCACGGCCGTGGGGTCGTGCAGAAATGATAGGCGAGGATTGATTAAGATAAAGGCGAAAGACACCGTAAATTCCCCGAGCTCGTGTCCTGTAGTGCGGTCCGTGGATCCCATGTTTTCCACCCGCGAAATGATTTCCCAAGATTCATATGAAACCGGGGCGATCAGGGGATCGGAGCGATCAGGAAAGACCCGGGGTGGCGCTTCGCGCGCATCTATCTTTCCTGTCTGCCGGCTCTCTGCGAGCGGGAAGTCGTCGGGTCGTCTCAAGTAGGAGCCTATTATTACTGCTTTTTCACACGGGCACGGAGGGCGAATTCCGCACGGAGGTCATCGTGCGTAGCGAGACCAGAAAGAAGGGTGTGAATACCTGAGTGAGGGTGTGACTGCATGTGTCTGTCTCGCTGCACGGTCCTAGGGCAGCCGCCCCAGTGGGAGGTGCTCCAGTCGGCCTCGTTCGCTCGCTTGCCTGACAGTGTGGCAAGTGGTTGCCCTCGGGCGAAAGGGCACCATCGTTGCAGCCACACAAGCGTTCCAAATTTCTCGTCTGCTCGTCGACGATCCGCCCCGGGACTCAATCATCACTGGTGCAGGGAACGTCGAGGAGTTCCGGTCCCCTTCGCCCTGCGTGGCCGTTGAATGTGGGAGAGAACTCGTCCGGTGGATCGGGACACCGCTCTGGGTTAGGCCCAGCATAACCGGTACGCCTCTCACCGGCAGCCTCTCCGCAGTGACCGCACTGTGCATTGAAGAGCACCGTCTACCCTGCCTCGGCTGGTAGACTCTGTGCCGCAGACAGAATAGAAGAGTGCCTTGTATTTGCCATGCCTGCTGGACTCGCTGTGCCGTGCAGCTTGCTTCCTGAATATCCGAGGATTATTCCGCCTTGGAAGAGTCGTCCAACCCAGACGGATGCATCCACCTGCTGGTCATCCTGATCGATGGGTCTTGGAGATGGGCCGCATTAGAAGGGAGTACCCACGCCATGAGTGTTGACCCTCCCCCGGAAACTCCTCCTGTGTCAAGGTGCTTTGGTATGCGTGCTGCTGCTGCTGCTTCCAGCGCCGGTCTCGTCTCCCCCGGAACTAATGGGCATCAGAGGGGATGGTCAGAGAGGCGTCTTGGCTGGCGTGCTCCAAGTCCCGGGTTAGTGTTCTCCCTGGCGTGTTTGTGTGTGTGTGCTGTTCGAGAAAGCGGAAAGCTCTGCGCAGGCCCTCCCTCTTTTCCCTCCCCATTCCATCCCACCACCCACCACCCACCACCTCCTTCCCCTCTCTCATCCACCGGGCCGAAAGAACTGCACCGCACCAACTTCACACCCTCTCTCTCTCGCGTTCGTCTTTTCGCACCACCATCACCTCATTCACACACACGCAAGCACCCACACACCACACCCTCCCCTCATTATCATTACCCACAAAAAACATCCAGGGAAGAGAGAGCCAAGCTTGGATGGGGAGCCACCCGATGCCCGGAGGCGAAAGAGGCACGCACGTTTCCGCCTGGGTGCCTCGATATACGGATTGGCTTCCGTACTGTAAGTGTACAAGTCAGTGGCCGGTCGAAAAGAGCACGTAATAACTTGTCCTCTGCCCCTCCAGCCTTCAGGATTCCATTCTCGTTGTCGTGCGATCTACTGTCGTTCCTCCAGCCCACTCGCTAAAGGTGGAGGGCAACGCGATATCTCGATCCTCGCTCTTATCAGCCTCGAGACCGCACCCCCCAAATTCCCCTGTTATCTCAGCGGAGATTCGTTACATCGGACCCTCTGGAGCCCCGTTCCCATCCTGTCTGGGCCTTCTTCTTCTTCTAAGCGACGCTCCGCTCCCTCTTCTTTTCTCTCGTTCAACAATCGAACGTCTTTCTGTTCAACCACCGTGCCATCCTCGCACGACATCACGGCGGATCGAGAATTGATCGACTCGTCACCTCTCCACTCTCTCCTCTGGGCACCACTACTACCACACCCCCCTGCGACGCCTCCACCGACTCCAGACCGGCCTCGTCAGTCTGTCAAATTACGTCCCCTTCTGCAGCTCCAGACCGCTTCGCCCCGACGAGCCGGGCAGTGGTCACCCCCAGGGGGCTTGGACCCTCGCACGATTAGCCAACCGGCTGGCTTCTTTTCTTCCCCCGCATTAGTTAGTTCGCTCGTTTGACCAAGAGGCCACACGATCGTTGCACTACCCCGAAAGCACTACCAAGCGGATTCAGGGCCCGAAGAAAGCGGCCTCAACAATTTCGGCGGGCAGTTGGCGCGTGCCGCCGCACAGGGCCGGAAGCCGGAACCAGGCACCATCGTGAGCGACCTCAACAGCCAGGAGTGTCTCGACCGGGGGGCCCATTCTTACTTCCTCATCCCCCTCGCATGCGACTGACGGAGATGAGCATCGCATGTCGAGACAGATGATCCCAGCCAGTTTATTATCAAGCATCTTAGACGAACGCGAGGCGCCGTAAGGGAGGAACATCCGGGTAGTCAACTTTTGCCACGCGAGCGATCAGCGCCGGAACTCGGTCGGCGTCTCCATGGCAGAAGTGCTGCGCCCATCGCAGACCGGCAGCCCTTTCGCACCGCCGCCGATCAGTCGTCGCACCTCAAAAGACTCGATCTCCCTTCGCAACGCAGATACGACGACCCCTCTCGACACTTCCGCATCGAGCTCGGCGCAGCTGGCCAGGAAGCCGTCTGCCTCGATCCATTCCTCCGCTCCTTCATCCCCGCGGCTCGCCGCTCAGGATTCCTCGTCTTCGCAAGCGTCACTACAATCCACGCCTTCGAGCAGCCTCTCTCTAGACGAAGAGTACAATACTAGCGACGAGAGCGAGGGCATCACCTTTCCTGCTTATCACAATGAAACTTCCGCGAAACCGCCCACCACCGGCCGTAGGGCTTCAAAGAGGGTGAAGAGTGCGCGAAGGAAATCAGAGACGATGCCCGACTTCTCCGAGATGCCCGATGTGCCTCCGAAGCCGAATCGCTCCTTCATCTCGATGGGAGATGACGCGACTATTAAGCGAGAACCAGCGCGGCATGTGGACTATCTCTCTCACTCGTGGCGTGAAGAGGATATTTGGAGTTCGTGGAGATATATTGTGGCATCGCGAGGCTCAATGAACAGCGCCGAACGCTTGGAGAACGTCGAGCGTTTAGAGAACGCATCATGGAGAACGTGGGCTAAAACGCAAGGTCATCTGACAACAATTCCACCTGCTAAATTGAATTGGTATGCTGCAATCCTTACTGGGTCTTTTCCGTCAATATTAACAGATGCATAGGATGAAGGATCACGACGTGACGTGGCTCTATGGACCGCTTCAAACCATCGATGCGAGGGCTGTGAATCCAGACTCACCTTCAGCCCGCTCCCGTCTCTCACGAGCGGACTCCTTCGCTTGCAAGAAGCCAATCTTGAAACGAAGAAATGTATCGGAGGCGATGCTTCAACGATCGTTATCGAATTCGACACTGGTTCTGCAAGCGGTCCAGTCGATCGCTCTCCAGGAGAAGAAATCAGCTCTCTCCGTCAACACCTCTTCTCGCTTCCGTGAACATGTCTCCACCCCGGCACCCTCCCCTCACGAACTGGATTACTTTTCTTCTTCCCATTCTGATTGCACCTCGACCTATCTCGACCCCACCACGCCGGGCACCGAAAAACGACACATTCATTTTAATAACAAAGTTGAACAATGCATTGCCGTGGAGAAAGATCTTGACGACGTGGATGAAATTGATCATGCTGTCTACGATGATGATGAGTCCTCAGATGACGGTCTTGTTATGATGTCGACTACGAATAGCAAGGAGCGAAAACTCAGCAGTGCGAAAGGCACACCGAACGGAAGTTTCTCCAGCGAGACACAAGCCAAGCCAACCATCGCCATGCTTCCAGCAACGACTTTGAAATACCGGGGCGACACACCCGAGCCCCCGGAGCGGGCTAATACCCCGAAGCCATCCATGTTCGGATGGGGTCGTAAATTAAATCACTCTGCGTCCTCAGAGACACTCAAACCAACACGACCTTCAAATAATTTTCTTATTGATGATGACGAGGATGAAGAACCTGACTCAGGCTGGCAGTCCTCCTCCTCCGCAGGCGGATTACCTATCGATTATTACGATGAGGACGACGAAGAACTTGAGGCACGCGGGATGCGCCGGACACCGTCAGGTATGTTTATGCCCTACGACGAGGACGATGAGATGGTTGGCCCGGAAGGTTCAGGGCTGTTCGGACGTGTTGTCGATACTGTCAACACGGCGCGCGACATTGCACACGTAATTTGGAATGTTGGCTGGCGACGGTGATGCGTTGCGCGTTGGCGAGCGTTCGGAGCAAAGCGACACGAACATTACGACGACGATGAACATTCTTCAGGGAGGCATTATTTATGTATATACCAGGCTTCGACTGCGACAGACAGCACGGCGTTTTTGGAAACCATCATCGAGGGGCTTGAGCTGGTGCTTGTATGAGAAGAACGCTACGGCTGCACCAATCCCCGCTAGGAGGTAATCTGTTTCAGCGTTAGAAATAAGATAATGTACTTGTAATACTTTATCAATCATCACCAACCAATTTCTCCGCATGTAGAGGTCTGTCTGGTTCACAGGTCCGTCAAACCACAGGTGCAACTTGTTCGGGATATCATTTCGCCCATGTATGAGGAAAGTGCGGGCCGACTAGAACCCTCCCCCCTTCACATGGCTCTACCGAACGGCTAAGGGGCGTGCCGCTCTGGAGGCGGCTGCCGCATAGAAAAAAAGGGAGGCAGATCTTGAGTGGTAACTGACCCCAAGAGCAGTGGTACTGCTTCACCTCCAATTGCCTGCCACTATGAAATTTCCACGTCGGATCTAGTATCTGCGAGCTGTCTTCCGCTTTTCGGATCATTGTATTAGCTCTTGCCTTTGCCTTTCCTTGAACGCACGTTTCAATTGGCATGGAGCCTGTTCACGTTCCCGACCTTGTGGAGAGGTTGAACAGCGATGAAGATGCGGTGCGCAAGATGGCCGTGTTCCGGCTACAAGCGGCAGTGGCAGACCCAGCATTTGCCGATGTATTCATCCTCGAAGGTGGCCTGAGGCAGTTGCAGCGTCTCATCATCTCCACGTCGGGGAACACCCTTGCGTATAGTCTGTCGGCCTTCTCGAAGCTCCTCGAAGTAGACAAAGGCTGGGATGCAGTGGATGCGGAGTTGGTTAAGCGAGTATGTGACTGTGTCGTGGGAAGAAAGCCGGTGCTAATGAACCGTTCATAGGTTGTGGAGCTGGTGGTGACTCACCCTCTTGTGAATATTCTTCGTGGAGCGATGTCCGTCCTCGCAGCCATCGTGGCTCACCCATCGTCGAGCGCTGCGTCCATTGTCATAGAGCCGGACAAATTCGGCTTCCGTGCTCTCAAGCCTGCCATTGCTGAGTTTCCACAGTTCCTGGAGATGCTGGTAAACCGGTTGTCAACAGCAGACCATGCATTATGTGCCAACTCTCTCCAATTGATCAACGCCCTTATGCTCGACGCCGTTACGCATGGCTCAGATCAGGAGTGGCCGAAATTCATCAAACGACTTCAAGACCTTGGCGTCATCCGGGCTGTGTACGGGCTTATGCAGAGCTCGGCCCTAGTAGATGTCGCGCACCCGCTGCTCGAATTCCAAGCTCTAACGAAGCTGCTCGTGCACAAATGGCGGGACGTTCCAGTCGATTTTGACAAGACTGACCATCGACGAGCGCTCAAAGGGATCCATCTTTCAAGTCTAACGGATGGAGAGGGCGAGGAGAAAACGCCAGGCGGCAAAACGAAACGGCACGCACCTCCAGACTGGAAGAAATTAGGGTTCTCAGAAGACAATCCGGCAGAGGAGTTCGATGAGGTTGGATTTCTAGGAATGATGGATCTCACAGACTATGTTCGCAAGAACGAAAGTGGTTTCCAGCGGCTACTCCTCGAGCAGGCAGCCCAACTAGAGGAGAAGCGCTGCCCGATGGCACGCGCAAGCATCGCGGTGACGTCGATACTTTACGAGCATTTTGAAATCGACAAAGCGGACATTCAAGACGCAAAGGAGTTTATCGCTCTAGGCTCGCGAGAAAGCATCGACAAACTTTTCCGACCAATGCTGTTGCAATGGTCTAAGGTGCACACCGCAGGGCTATCGGCATTTGTACGACTGTGGAAAGCAACGGGTGCAACCATTGACGACTTTGCGAAGGTAGCCGAGCTAGTACGCATTCTACTGGAAGCAGTGCTTGGAGGAGCGCATCGGACGAAGGAAGTGCACACTGTGGAAAAAGAGATCCAGACGTTCACATACCAGCGCCTGCGCGAGCTTCAAATGGAATTGTCTGAACTTTCGTACGATGAAACCTGGGGAACTCATCTCAGCCACGTGCGAGAAGAGCTCAAAGCAGAGGGTTTGGCGTTTATCAAGGAGCAGCGTATCAGGTGCTTGCTAGCAGGCGCCTGGTTCAAAAACATACGCGCGACTACAGTAATCGAACAGACGGCTCAGGAGGCGGACTTTCCTTGGGGGTACATGAAATTAAGCCACAATCGGCGACACTTGCATTATGGAGGTTTCCAATCAAAGGGCAGTAAGGACTTCACCCTTGATGAGCTTCCAGAGAAAGGTACGTTCTGCAGTGAGCTTTAAACTTTGACCTGCTAAGCGTTACCACTAGTCGATCTCCACATTGTTTCCTCCGTTGTGTCAAATGTTACAGCGACACCGCCTTCGCCTGCGTCCAGCACATCAACCGTGCACCTACCAGATTCGAAGACGAAACAGAACGTCATGGCACTCCGAATTGCCATCAATGGCATGGTTACAACAAGCCCCCCAGAACCATCGAGGCCAAGTATCAACGGCACGGTACCGGGGAAGCCGAATAAACACCAGCGCCAAACCAGTAAGCAATCGAGCTCCGGTGCCCACAAGGCGTCGATGTCTGAGCATAGCTACGGCTCATCGGTGGAGCGGCGTGAGCTTGCGCTTTTGACGTTCCATCCTGAGACGCACGGATTAGCATCAGAATGGCTGGATGGGCTCCTAATGCTGATGAAGCAGCCTCCGATCACAGAGGAAACGAGTCACCTTCTCGGTATTGTGAGTAACTGGGGCTTGAAGATTCGGTTGTTGAACGTGCGATACGACGATGAGCAGGATGGAGAAGATGAGAAGACGGCTGTTCCGAGTCGTGAGGGGCTGGACGATGATTACTACTACGACGTGTTTGCCGGATGATGCAGTTCTGGAAAAGCGTTCATATGTTCACGATACCCTGGAAGCAAGCAACTAATTCAACCAAATTTCCT
Organism: Erythroxylum anguifugum; assembly: GCA_027478595.1. Classification (NCBI taxonomy): domain Eukaryota; kingdom Viridiplantae; phylum Streptophyta; class Magnoliopsida; order Malpighiales; family Erythroxylaceae; genus Erythroxylum; species Erythroxylum anguifugum. Next base: position 26,747 of record JANIPN010627698.1, read on the forward strand.
CAACCCCTACAGCGCGCATTTTCCTTCCACTGTGCATACTCAGTCCTGATTCAAACCCCCCTTCCCAACTCACGTCCGCGTGCACACACACCACTCCACCTGCGTTTCATCCGGGCCGATGACCGTTGTTGTCACGAACTGGCGCACCGTGGGCGCAGCGCGACGACGTTCCACTCCCTTGTGTCCCACACACTCGCCACTCTCCGGATCGATCAAGTTGCACGGATCCAGGAAGTACGATGCGAGCGTCACCACAAATGTCACCATCCAGCAGACCAGCAGGATCTTCGGGATGATCGGCCAGCCGATGTCCTCGTCGTCCTCGTCGTCGCTGCTCGTGGTGTCGCCGTGCGATTCGGTGTCCGCATCGGTGCTCGCGCTCACGCTCGGGCCGGTCTCGCGGGTACTGGTCCTGCGATCCACCGACCACTTTCTGGGCGGCCTCCACATCCCCCGCCCGCGCGGCTGCGGAGTATCATCGACCTCGATGCTCGGGAGGGGCGTGTCCGGGTCGGGCAGAGGCTGCTGCACCGGCGTCTCCGGCGGTCCTGCAGACGCCGGGGTGGTGGCTTTGCGGCGGATCGGCAATGGCGTGCCGTAGACGGCTGCGGCGCGCACGAACCCGGCCGGCGGCGGCGGCGGTGACGGGCTCGGCGCACGGCGCTTGCGACTCGCGCGTGTCGAGACCATGCTGCGTGGTTGCTGCCGGTGAGGTGGATGCAGGAGATGAGAAGCCGGCGATGAGGCGGATACGACGAAGAAGACTCGATGCGGATCAAGGCAAAGACGGAAGGGAGATGGCTTTGCAATGTGGGTTGCTGTCGAGGAGGAGGAAAGACGAGGTTTCAAGATGCACGGTGGATATCAGAGATAAAGGGAGACGGCGCCAGGAGCCTGCGGCGCTGCATAGTCTATGGAAGGGCATTGTCATTGTATACTAGTGTGTATCCGCCTGTCTCAATGGAAACAATAAGATGATGGTGCCGGTTCCGGGAATGAGGCGGAATAGCTATTGTCGAGTCGCGATGTCGGGTGGACGTCGAGGACAAAGACAGGGGAGAGGCGGGAACTGTGACTGCGTCTCGAAAATTACCGGATGCGGAACGCTAGTCGAGCGACAATGAGCGGGAAAGGCATGGCATTGTCCACCCCCGAATCATGTGTGCAGGGCACAATACCATATGAATAATCATTCAGCTGAATGCAACATCTGCTGCTATGCCCAAAAAAGAAGCTGATCTTTCGTAAGTAATTCATCACGCATGTTCCACATTGATCCCCGGCTGCTGCCCCCGCTACATCTCCACCACCGCTCGCCCCGCCCCGTCCTCCCACCGTAGCTGCGGCACGCCCCGCACCTTGCCCGTGCTGTCGACGTACAGCAGGAGGTAGATCTCGACGGCGACTTCGCCCCAGCACCAGACGCGCCAGACCTCTTCCGCCGCTGCCGCCGCCGCCGCCTCTCCCGGGGCCGGCGA
>JANIPN010628448.1:0-11597 GCA_027478595.1 Erythroxylum anguifugum
GTTATTGTTAATTTATTATAGAGAAATTATTAAATTTATTATAATAATTATTAAATTCCTTGTTAATAATTATATTAATCTTTTTTTATATTTATTATTAAAATTATTATTAGTATTATCATTATTATTATTAGGAAATAATTTGTATTTATTATTATTAAAAATTATTATCACAATATATTCAAAATTATTATTATAATGTCTCATTTTTATTGTAATTAAAATAATAATATTTGTATAAATTATTATACAAATTTATTATTGTTGTAATTACTATAATAATATTCCAAATTCATAAAAATTTTATTTCAATCCTAGTCACCAAGTTTAGTTCCACCCTTTATCATTCTTATTTTGTGTTAATAAAATAAATAGATATGATTTTGAATTTTTTTAATTATAATAATTCAAAGCAGATAATATATTCAAAAAATGATTTTTAAAAATTTTAATACTTAATTTTAAAAATTTTAATTTTAAAATTCGTACAGTTCATTTCAAAATGCTATTTTTACTTATTTGTGACATATATTTAATATTTGGTGGATATGTCACATCAACAAAAACAACAATTTAACTTAGTTTGTACATATTTTAAAAAAATAATTATTAAATTAAAATAATTAACACTAAACTAAAGATTTCTTAAAAAGTTAGACATTATTTAATTTATTAACCTTAATTAAAAATGTGTTAAAAAATTTAACACTAAACTAAAAAGTTCTTAAAAAGTTAGACATTATTTAATTTATTAACTTTAATTAAAAATGTGTACTAAATTTTATTTAGATATCTTTTATATCGATCAGTAAATAATACTCCCTCCGATTCATAACAAGTGTCGTTTTAGAGGAATGCACACTTATTAAAAAAGTTAATGAAATGTCTAATATACCCTTATTAATTACATGTTAAAGTGCCTTGAAAATATAATCTGTGTAATGTGTGTAATTAAGATGTGAGAGAAATTAAAGGTTAATTTTGGAAGTAAAATTATAAACATGCATACAAAGTTAAGAATGACAGTTATTTTGAATAATTAAAATGTACCTAAAAAGACACTTAATAGGAATTAGAGGGAGTATTTAAGTAAAGTATTTATAATTATTATCGTGAACGAGTATTGGCAGCATTCCGAATCACGGGGCGCATTACGTTGGCCCATTGCTTTCGTCCTCGTTGGCCGCTAGCTAAGTTCTAATAGCTGAATTGAAACTTGGAAAGATGCGTAGGTATCATCATTTATCTCCCGACAGTAGTGAAGCGTAATCATCTCATCTAGCTAGATGTTTCAAATTTCAACTGCCTGGTCTTTTTACCCGTTTTTCTACTAACTTTGTTAAGACCGCAGTTTCCTAATTAAGAAGCTAGAAATTTGTATGTGTTCCTCATTCTGATTCTGACACATTTGCGGCTTCTGACAAATATCTATAACTCAGCTGTGAAATGCGCGAGATTCCAAATTCTCGCTACTTTTTGAGAGAAGGTTCTGTTTCATTCACATGCTTTCTCTGCTACTTTATCTTTCTGCAAACAAATTTTAAAGTTTTAAATTTTTTCTAAGTTTTTCTCTAAATTCTCGCTACTTTTTGAGAGAAGGTTCTGTTCATTCACATGCTTTCTCTGCTACTTTATCTTTCTGACAAACAAATTTTAAAGTTTTAAATTTTTTCTAAGTTTTTCAATTTAATTTTTAATTTTTAATTTTTTAAATTTAGGGATCAATATTTCAAATTTTAATAGTTAAATTCAAAACATCAAATTTCTTAGTAATTTGTTAATTTGACTAATTAAATATTTATCATTCATAATGTCCACCTAGAAATACATTGTATCCGACTCCCACTATACAAAAAGAACATAACCTCATAATGTCAGAAAGATAATATTCTGAAATATTAGAAGCCTGCAGTGTACAAGGAATGAATGAATGAATAAATAAATAAGAAGAACGAAACCGATCTCAGCATTCTTTCCTCTGACGACAATGAGATTCTTTGTGTCGGACACGTCATGCGACTCATCCCAATTCGCACAATGATTACTTGATGTCACGGGTCAGTTAGTTTGCATTGTTGCCTTATACAAATATGGTAATTCAGTTGGCGCCTCAATTTGCGTACGTCAGGATAGCGAAGCTACTGCTTGGTGAGGGTGGGCACCCTTAAAAAAAATTTTATTAAAAAAGAATAGAAGATATGCAAATGGTCAAGGTGGATTGGATATATTGCCCCCTGAAATAAATTCTTGGCTTCGCCACTGGCAAAATTGATCAAGCTTTGGATTGCCTAGACCAATCCGTCTCGAGCGGGATATATATAAATAAAATGACATTATTTTTAATATTTTTATTTAAAAAAAGTTTGGGTCAATTTAGATCCGATAAAGCTTAAGCTTAGGTTTGCCATCTTCACCCCAACCAAGCCTCGAAATCTATTTCCAACAACAATTCAGGCTCGAGCCTGACTCAACATATTGAAAACTTAGGAGTTAGGACACTATGTTTTTTTAGTTGTAAGTATGACAATTAGTTGGGCGGAGCTGGGCAGTCCTTCTGGCTCAGGATTGAAACTATTCGGCTCAAGCATAAACCAGTTCCGACACAAAAGTTATTATTTAAAAAAAATGTTTTCAAACAAGTGGTAACTATTATTATCTTATAGACACTTTACTTACAGCCTTTTTTTTCCCACATAGGGATCGAATTTAATGTGTGTGACATATAGAGAATATTTATTTAATTGGTTGGTTAAAGGTAAAAATAATAAAGATTGCTTCAATTAGCCGGATTTTAAATCAACGAATTTAATTTAAATTAATAAACAATCAAGTTTTGGGTTGTCTAAGTCCAATTAAGTTTAGATTTCAATCCATAAGCTCAAATTTAGTTGAGCTCAACTGACTCCAAACTTGAACATAAAATTTCAAGTCATGATTAATCCGATTCAACTCATTATCAATTTTACTTAAAGATACTCTAATTAAAAAATCACAATAAAAGTTGAACTAAGTAATTAATTTAAAAACTCTGAAAACTGAAAAATGGGGAGGGGAGAATTTTTAAAATTTCTTTGAAAATTTTGCTAAAAAATCTTTATATTTTTCAAAATTTTCGATACCAGCCAATACTAGACAAAACATATCGGTACCGACCGATATTTACACCCGTTACATAAGCACTTCTATTTAAAAAAACTTCTTTAATATTTCATATTTTGATTAAAAAAATGATGACCAAATCAAATAAATTAAATTTGATTCGAAAGAATAAATTATCAATTTAAATAAAGATTAATTGATTTAAAATGAGTATAAATTTATATTTAACTAAAATATAATTAAAATAATTTTATAAAAATATAAATTATAACAATTTTTAAAATTTTAAATATTATATAATTATTAAAAAAATAAAATTATAGAGGATATTTATCTTTTACCTAAAAATAAAATTTTCTCTTTTAATTTTCATATTGTCATTGATTAAATTATGTTCAACTGAATTAAAGTAAGCATCAAATTTATCTGTTTATTTATTTTAATAAGTCGATAATTTAAATCAATTACCAAACTTGAACAAATCTAATATAAAATTCAGCCATTTTAATATTACCAAGTCCGGCCACTATTAAAAGGCTAATCTAAGGTTACATCTTCAAATCCAAGTGTGCATGTGAGTATATGCCTATTACAAAATTAATTCTTTCTCCAATCTTTTGATATTTAAAATATTAATATAATCTTTTTTAAATATGCCAATACGACAAAAGCCAACTATTCTTAATGAACCTTCAAAAACTACATAATAATATATAAATTTACCTATTTTGAATAGTTTACCTAACCATCGCATGAATTTAATTAACCATTTAAATTGCTCTTATTCTCTATACAAGAATGGATCCAGGTTAGCTAAGTGGGGTAGCTACTAAGTATTTCATTTACTGTGTATATCAATGATAAAAAAACTTAATTAGTTATATCGATTTTCTTGTATGAATCAATCAATCGATTTTCTTAAATTAATAATTTCTTATGAATCAATTAATTTTTATTTAACAAATTTTTTAATTAAATTTAAAATTATTCGATCGGTAAAAAGAATTATATTTTAAATTCTTCAATTTATTCAATTTTGAGTCATTTTATGACGGTCTAATACTGATTGAATGTTTCAAACCTTAAATCTCTTATTTTACTGTTTTAACTTTTTGTCCAATTTTTACAATATCTATATGTGTGTATATATATTATATTAGATATGTGTGTATATATATATATAAGCTTAAGATGCAAGAGGTTGGCGAAATTAAGGTCGAATTATGAATGCCCTTTTATTAATTTTAATTTATTTAATAAGGGGTATGAGGGAATTCATTTGAAGCGAAATTATTTGAGTTATTTGTGAAATATCAAATAATTGAACTAAATTCAAATAAATTTATGTACGACTAAAAATATATATCAACTTAAAATTTTAAAATAATAAATTATAAAACATATATTTATATAAAATTTAGGAAAAAATATAGTTCTTTTATAGTTTAAAAATTTTCTTATTCTTTAAATTTCTCAAAAATGAATTTTTAATTTTCAATTTTTTAGAAAAATTCCTTCTTTTAAAATTTAATTAAAAATAATGACTAAATATATATGATATTAATATCACAAGTGAACTAATCAAATACTATTTATTTGACAATTCAATATAATTCTTTAATTTAAACAGACTAATTAAATTTAACTAAAACTAACAATTTATTATAACTATCTTAAATTATTAATTTAAATAATGTTTAATTGGCAAGAATCAAATTTAAGGGTTAAATTGAGTTATTATGTTAGTTACACTTAATTATTCTACGTGACTACGTCTAATATTCATATCGTGTATATTTTTCATTAATTTTTAGCATATGTATAAAAATTAAAAAGATTTTACATTTTAAAGATTATTATTTTTCTAAATAAATTTAAACAATAGTAAAATTTTATGTTTTTACCCTGTAATTTATTTCATATAAGATGTAACTAATGTTTTAAATATTGGACCTAAACTTAGATCAATAGAATAAGAGGTTTAAGGTTTAAAAGGTTCAATTAATATTAGATTGCTATTAACCGGTTAAAAATTAAGTAAAATTGAAAAATTTAAAATATAAATTAAAAGAGACTATTTTTAATTTAAAAAGTAATTGAAAACAAAGACTATTAAATAACAATTAATTAGTTTATTTTAATTTTAAAAATTGATTAATTTATAAAAATTGATCGATTTTTAACAATAAAGTTTATTAAAATAAAATGAATAAAAATTAAATTACAAATTTGACCTATTCAAAATTTTTAATTTGATTCGGTTTTTAAATCCTGGGATCTAACGGACCTAGTCCTCTGTACCCGATAACCCTTTGTTGACAATAAATAGTTTGGATGCAAGAGGAATAGGAACACAGGGTTATTGGGTATAGAGAATTTGAAGGGAGATCTAACACATGCAAGGCTAGAACATCAGTGAATTACAGAGCTTATGTCATGTGAAATAAATTATCAGACATTATCGACGAGATCTGGTGCAGACGTGCAGTTGAAGTTTCGACGTGTACGTATCCTAATAAATACCAATCGTAATTCAGATCGATGCTGGGCTTTGGGCTGGGGATATGGATCTGGCTATTTGAGTTAGCAAGAGCGTCTGAGACTCTGCGAGTGGGTTAGAAAAAACACACACAAATTTGAGGAGAAAATGGACAGTGCAACACATCAGTTCGAGGCATAAGAATAAATATTAGGACAAAAAGAAAGTCTCATTTAACTGTTAAAAATTTTATTACAATATATTTTAAATTTAAATATTTTAAAGTATTTAGGTTAATTTTTAATTTTTAAAATATCTCTAAAATCATTTTAAGTTAAAAAATAGCTAAATTAAATAAGTATCAGGTTATGTTCAAGTAATTTTTAATATTCTTAAAATTCTAATGGTGAAGTACAACCATATAACTTTAAATTTTAATTAATTAAATTTAAAATTAATAAATAAAATTTAATTTAATTTAAACTTTTTTTTGAAGGTAATTTAATTTAAACTTAAATGAGATTAAACTCGACTTCTAAAAATTTATTTGGTTTGATTGATCCCAATAAATCAATAGGGCACTCCCATTTAGGAAAGGCAAGAGATACAAATGAAAAATGTAGCAACTTATAACAGAGAGCAGTACGGACATACAAAGCTGGATTAGCATTAGCATAGTAGCAGTAGCAGTAGACCAATTCCTGGATCAATCTGCAGTTCTCCATCCAATAATTTGTCGTCAACTTCTTAAAGAGGTCTTCGAACCAAGAAGAAAAACATTGTTGTGAATATCCCCTTCCTGAATACACAATTTGTCTCTTAAATTGGTGACATAATAACAATAATAAGATTATTTATGCCATAATTACATCGTTAATAATAAATATGAATCAATGATTCTTTTTTTAGCAGAATTTTGAATTAATTGTAATTTTTAAATATGTATTGGGTACTAAATAAATCTAAAAAGAATAACATAGTTTCTTAATTATGTATCTAAAAGTTTGTGAAAAGCTTGAAAAAAAAGTGTAGTGTCTATTTGAAACTTGAATTTGTTCAAACACATTTTAAAATTTGACTTAAATCTGAATTTTTATTTGAAATTTAATCACATTAAAATTTTTAAGACTAAACATAAATCATAACCTAATTAGGATTAAGTTAGACTAGAATCTTTAAAATGGTATATTTCTTAATAAAAATGATAATAAATCAAAAAAGGCGTCTTTTTTGGTGTGAATTGCGATCCACCCTGAAGGTATTGTCCTCTTTGATGCGTGGGCGCATTTTCGGTAACGCTTGAACCCGTGACCTCAAGGATTTGGTGGATTGCGATCCATGCCTTTTACCATTGAGCTACAATGGTAAGAGGCGTGCGTCTCAACGCAACAAAAACCGTGAGGTTAAGGGATTGAACCCCAGCCAAAGCAGACAATACTAATTTGAGTGATTGCGGTTCAGCGTACAAGATACCGTACTCAACCACACCAAATTGCGGTTCAGCGTACAAAATCTCGGGTCGATTGGCCTTAGTATTGCTCGGGTGATTTCCTTCAAATCTAGCGATCGCAATCGACTTAAGCCAAACGCGCTAATTCGTTACGTACTATTTGAAAGTGCAATATCTTATACTAAGTTAATGGCAGTCTAAAGCGTCATTTACGAAATTAGCAAGGCAAAGATAATTTTTAAGTCTTATACTAAGTTTAAAGTATTTAGGTTAATTTTTAATTTTTAAAATATCTCTAAAATAATTTTTAAGTTAAAAATAGCTAAATTAAATAAGTATCAGGTTATGTTCAAGTAATTTTTTTAATATTCTTAAAATTCTAATGGTGAAGTACAACCATATAATATAACATATATTTCACCAATATATTTAATATATTATTTCTTAAATATGTTAGTGAGATTCATTATATCACGTGGCCTACATATAATAGTGGAATTTATTAATAAGATTTTAAAATTTTACAAGAAAATTTAATTTCGTTAAATTCTCAGAGGGTCTTTTTTGAACATTTTAAAAACATTATGGTTAAACTTTAATGCTCTAAATCATTAAAATTAAAATTATATTCTCATAAAAATGTTAAAGTTTAAAAACGGGTAAAAATTGTCTCTTTATAATTAAAATGTCACATGTTCAAATCACGGTTAAACTTTAATGCTCTACATCATTAAAATTAAAATTATATTCTCATGAAAATGTAAAATTTAAAAATTAGTAAACCAACCGGGTTCATGCCAGTGTTGCTTCCTGAGAAGTCCAAATATCTGCAACCCGTAAGAGAAGTCCCAATTGTGAAAATGGACCTAGTAATTTCTACATACACCCCAGAAAGCTTCAATTGAAAACAGAAAACGCTCACAAACCTTTAGAGCAGATTTTCGGCGATTATTCTTAATTGCATCATCTAGAGCCTCCAAAACTGTCTTGGGCCAAAGATTGTTATACTTGTTGGAATCGGTTTTTTTTCGCTATATTCTTAATAGCAGATTCTGATCTCAGAATCCGGGACAAGTTCTTCTGGGATTGCCGTTGTAGCCCAGTAGAGAAATCGTCCACTCTCTAATCTGACGAATTGATGGTAAGTGGCCTCTGGTGGGAATCCACATTTGGTTGCAAGAGGACTTTATAACTGGTTCATGGTATGGCAATATGAGCATAACAGCTTAAGCTAGTCGAGGTAAGGATGTGTGGTTGCATTCCGCCGTGTGGGATGGTAAGAGCGTGTGTTATGGTGGTGGATACTGTCGAGGTCTAGTGTGACATGGACAAATAATTAGTGAAGTACATCTGATCATTTGAATGCTCAAAGGGTCCATATTATGTAGCTTAAATTCGACCAGATTTTAAGTTGAATTTAACTCATCTTATGAGTCTAAATCACAAAAATTCATGCAACGAAGATCTTAAGTTCATTTATGTAAATATGTGACTTTTTAATCATAAAAGAACAAGTATTACCTGTTGCTTTAAGGTTCTCCATTATCTTTTAAAAAAAGTTTAAAGTTAGTTGGAACTATTTTACTATTACGTTTCAAAAAATATTAAATGTAATTATTTATAATCTAAATATAGAAGAAATAAATTAATTAGTTTTAATTTTTATTAATTAAATTTAAAATTAATAAATCAAAATTTAATTTAAACTTAATTGAGATTAAACTCGACTTCTACAAATTTATTTGGTTTGATTGATCCCAATAAATCAATAGGGCACTCCCAATTAGGAAAGGCAAGAGATACAAATGAAAAATGTAGCAACTTATAACAGATAGCAGTACGGACATACAGAGCTGGATTAGCATTAGCATAGTAGTAGTAGACCAATTCTTGGATCGATCTGCAGCTCTCTGTCGTCCAATAATTTGTCTTCGACTTCTTAAAGAGGTTTTTGAACCAAGAAGAAAAACATTGTTGTGAATATGCCCGTCCTGAATACACAATTTGTCTCTTAAATTGGTGACAAAATAATAATAATAATAATAACATTATTTATGTCATAATTACATCATGAATAATAATATCATGAATAATAAATATGAATCAATGATTCTTTTTTTAGCAGAATTTTGAATTAATTGTAATTTTTAAATGTGTATTGGGTACTAAATAAATCTAAAAAGAATAACATAGTTTATTAATTATATATCTAAAAGTTTGTGAAAAGCTTGAAAAAAACGTGTACTGTCTGTTTGAAACTTGAATTTGTTTAAACACACTTTAAAATTTGACTTAAATCTGAATTTTTATTTGAAATTTAATAAAATTAAAAAAAAATTAAGTCTAAACATAAATCATAACCTGATTGGGATTAAGTTAGACTCGAAATAAATTTAATTGGATCGAACCAAATTTGTTTTTGAACTGATCTATCAAAATGTTAACATCACTTTGTGCAATTACGCTAAAATGATATCATTTTAAGAAAGACATTCAAGCCATTTAAGTCATGCGAACCTAATAAATTAAATTTAAATTAAATAAGGTTGAATTGAGTTAAGCAGGGTGGGCTGATTTTGACGACCCTGTTTCCAAGCCCAGTTCCTGTAAGTGTCCTTTTAATTCTTTAGTCAATCATTTACGAATCCTCCATGTTAACTATAATAATCTTTACTTACTAATTTCCTAGTAAAGAGTGTTTATGCTTTATTTATGAAATTGAAAACTCACTTTCCGCCAGCAACCAGAGCGTCTCCACCCGTTTCAAGAACTTTATGAACATCTCCACTTCCCTTTGCAGCAAGTCCCAAGAATTCCAGAAACGAGACCTGCAAAAATATGAAAACCAGCAAGTTAAACAATGTTGCTTCCAGGAAAACAAAATAAATGTCAAGCACAGGAAAAATATGAAATGTTTTTACCAAGTTCTGAGTGAACAGTCTGCCTAGACTTGATGTGTGGATGGTACTTAGTGAGAAGTTGTCTTTATCCATAGCACGAAACCAAGGAATTTGAGCTCCTACTGCGGCATCTTTGGACCATATGATCTTCTCGTCACACAACAAAAGCAAACCATCAGTTCATGTCTAGCTCTTCAGTTTCTTTCTTTTGGATAAAACTTCTTGTCTAGCCTGGAAATTGAGAAAACAGAAAAGAAATGTTCAGAGTACCTCGAAACCAGCTTTTTCTAGAGCTTCAAGGCAATGTGCAGTTGTTCTAATGTCTGTGAGGCCATTTCCAATTTCTATCTCCGCCTGATAAGGAAATGTTAATGACATTTATTCGCAGCACGTTACACTTAAAAGCCAGAACTCTCAAGGAATTCATAAATCTGACCTTAATTTTTTGGTGCTCAGAATTGTTTGGATCGTAAGAATCTGTCATGCACCATTCATATGCAGCAAAGCATTGCCCGGGCTTCAACACTCTCAGAATCTCCCCATAGCACCCAACCTTTTGAGGACAAAAAGAGAAGTTAGAACTTTTTGAATCATGGAGAAGAACACGTCAATTTGCAATCCTCAGTAGTTTCAGACATACTGCATCTGGTGCATGGCAAGTAGCTTCAATCGCATAAGCAGCATCAAAAGTATTGTCAGGAAATGGCATTTTCATGAAGTCACCCTGATGAATAGTAACATATAGTTTAATTAGAATCTAAACTTTTTTACATTATGTTCAACAGAGTAAAGACAGAAGATGGAAAAGAATGTAGCTTAAGGATAATAATTTAGTATGTAATTAACTTAATCAAGAATGCACCCGACCAACCTTCACAAAGTCACAAGTTTTTTCCAATCCTGCGAGGCGATTCTTTACCTGAAGAGCAACAGAGACCAGTAGGTTTAGATTTCAGAAATTTCTTAAAAGGGCTTTTGCTGAACAGATATTGTCTATAACTGGAATTATAGTAATCCAAAGTACTAGTAGTATAGAAGATTTGAATGTACCTGTCCCCTGCTTATCTGATATTCATTATTGTTCAGGCCAGTAATTGATGTTAAACTGCAGAAAACCACAATACAGATGACTCAGAGCCCAGATATTGTATAATTACAATTTATTGAAATGAGTTTTTAACTGATGTAAGATCATATGAATTATCTGCATGGTCAAACCCAATTTTACTTTAAAATTCAATGGTTTCGTTTAAGAAAATGAAATGTATAGGTTCACCTGAATCGAGATATTTCTCTAAGCGGTCCACCAATTCCGCATCCTACATCTAACACCTAAAAAGGCAAAACAAAGTGTTAATCAATCGGTGGAACTAATTGATCATGGTATGTTCTGTTATTATGGATAAAACAACAGGGAAATAAACCTTCTGCCCAGGTTTCAGGCCAAGTTGTAAAGCCAGGAAGTGTTCATATCTTTTGATGCTCTCTCGAAAACTCTCCCCTTTGAATCTGTACAAAAAAAAAGTTATACATACATAATGAATTCTACAAAAGGGGTCTCCAGGATCAAAACAACTGCTCTGAATCATTGATTATTAAGCGTCAAAACGCACCTGGGTGCGGTATGGAAAGACTCTCCCCATCCATACTCATAAAAGCTCGTGGCCAG